>NC_069419.1:3145656-3288156 GCF_026875155.1 Cherax quadricarinatus | reverse complement strand
AAGGCATATTCCTTTAAGGAAAAGAGAAGATGTAAACTAGAAAGAGATAGGCGCTCCCTACACAAATAACCGCACATAAAAGAGAGAAGCTTACGACGACGTTTCGGTCCGACTTGGACCATTGACAAAGTCACACTGTGACTTTGTCAATGGTCCAAGTGTCCACAGTGTGACTTTGTCAATGGTCCAAGTCGGACCGAAACGTCGTCGTAAGCTTCTCTCTTTTATGTGCGGGTTATTTGTGTATCGTTCCAGTCACGGTATTGTGCCTTTTTTTGTTATTTAGGAACTCCCTATACATGCTAAGGTGAAGAATAACAGCGTGGCTAAAAGAGGCCAATATATCTGTAATACATAGGGAGACACTGGTCAGAGAAATAGCAAACATCAAACTAATCCTAAAGGAGTCACGAAACGCGGGAAGAACTAAAAGCCATGAATGGAATTGAAAGAAACCCTAAATATTTTTTTCTTATGCCAAATCAAAGTCGAGAACAACATCCAGTATTTTGCCCCTACTTAAACGAGATGGGTCCTACACAGATGACAGCAAGGAAATGAGTGAGCTACTCAAGTCCCAATGTAACTCGGTTTTTAGCGAGCCGCTAACCAGACTGAGAGTCGAAGACCTAAATTAATTTTTTATGAGAGACAGAATTTGGTTTATTCGAGCCTATCTGATATTATCATGACGCCAAATGATTTCGAAAACGCGATAAATGACATGCCCATGCACTCTACCCCAGGCTCAGACTCATGGAACTCTGTGTTCATCAAGAACTGCAAGAAGCCCCTATCATGTGCTTTTAACCTCCTATGGAGAGGGAGCATGGACACAGGGGTCGTCCCACAGCTGCTAAAAACAACAGACATAGCCCCACTCCACAAACGGGGCAGTAAAACAAAAGCAAAGAACTATAAACCGATAGCGCTAACGTCCCCTATCATAAAAATCTTTGAAAAAGGTTCTAAGAAGCAAGATCGCCACCCATCTAGATACCCATCAATTACACAACCCAGGGCAACATAGGTTTCGATGCAGGTCGCTCCTGTCTGTCCCAACTACTGGACCACTATGACCAGGTCCAGGATGCTCTAGAAACGCAGATGTAGTATACACAGACTTTGCAAAAGCCTTTGACAAGTGTGACCATGGTGTAATAGCACACAAAATGCGTGCTAAAGGAATATCAGGAAAAGTTAGTAGATGGATCTATAATTTCCTAACAAATAGAACACAAAGAGTAGTAGTAAACACAGTAAAGTCTGAGGCAGCTACGGTGAAAAGCTCTGTTCCACAAGGCACAGTACTCGCTCCCATCTGTTCCTCATCCTCATATCTGACATAGACAAGGATGTAAGCCACAGCACCGTGTCTTCCTTTGCAGATGACACCCGAATTTCTATGACAGTGTCCTCCATTAAAGACACCACAAGACTCCAGGCGGACATCAACCAAATCTTTAAATGGGCCGCAGAAAACCCATATGAGGTTCAGTGATGAGAAATTTCAATTACTCCGATATGGAGAACGTGAGGAAATTAAAATTATATCAGAGTGTAAAACAAATTCAACCACACAATAGAGCGAAAAATTAATGTAAAAGACCTGGGAGTGATCATGTCAGAGGATCTCACCTTCAAAGTCCATAACATTGTATCAATCGCATTGCTAGAAAAATGGCAGGATGGATAATGAGAACCTTCAAAACTAGGGATGCCAAGCCCATGATGACACTCTTCAAGTCACTTGTTCTATCGGGGCTGGAGTATTGCTGCACACTAACAGCACCTTTCAAGGCAGGTGAAATCACTGATCTAGAAAGTGTAGAGAGACCCTTCACGGCACACATAACTGCGATAAAACACCTCAATTACTGGGAACGCTTGAAGTTCATCAACCTGTACTCCTAGAACGCAGGCGGGAGAGATAAATGATTATATACACTTGGAAAATCCTAGAGGGATTAGTACCAAACTTGCACACGAAAATCGCTCCCTATGAAAGCAAAGGACTCGGCAGATGATGCAGCATCCCCCCAATGAAAAGCAGGGGTGCCACTAGCACGATAAGTGACAACACAATAAGTGCCAGGGGCCCAAGACTCTTCAACTGCCTCCCAGCATGATAAGGGGGATTACCAATAGACCCCTGGCTGTCTTCAAGAAGGCACAGGACAGGCACCTAAAGTCAGTACCTGACTAGCCGGGCTGTGGTTCGTACATAAGGTTGCGTGCGGCCAATAATATCATCCTGGTTTATCAGGCTCTCATCCACCAGGAGGCCTGGTCACAGACCGGGCCGCGGGGGCGTTGACCGCCGAAACCCTCTCCAGTTATACTCCAGGAGCAGGTGGTGCAGGTAGGAGCACGTAGTGTAGGTAGGAGTAGATGATATAGGTAGGAGCAGTGGTGCAGGTAGGAGCAGATGGTGCAGGTAGGAACAGGTGGTGTAGGTAGGAGTAGGTAGTACAGGTAGAAGCAGGTGGTGCAGGTAGGAGCAGGTGGTGTAGATAGGAGCAGGTGGTGCAGGTAGAAGTAGATTGTGCAGGTAGGAGCAGGTGGTGTAGGTAGGAGCAGTTGGTGCTGGTCGGAGCAGGTGGTGTAGTTAGGAGCAGGTGGTGCAGGTAGGAGCAGGTGGCGCAGGTAGGGGCAGGTGGTGTAAGGTAGGAGCAGGTGGTGCAGGTAGGAACAGGTGGTACAGGTAGAAGCAGGTGGTGCATGTATGAGCAGGTGTGGAGGTAGGAACAGGTGGTGTGTAGGAGTAGGTGGTACAGGTAGGAGCAGGTGGTGCTGTATGAGCAGGTATGGAGGTAGGAACAGGTGTGTTGAGGAGTGGTGTACAGGTAGGAACAGGTGGTGTAGATAGGAGCAGGTGGTACAGGTAGAAGCAGATTGTGCAGGTTTGGAGCAGGTGTGTGTAGTGACAGTTGTGCAGTAGGAGCAGTGGTGCGGTCGAGCAGGTGTGTATTAGGAGCAGGTGGTGCAGGTAGGAGCAGGTGGCGCAGGTAGGAGCAGGTGCTTTAGGTAGCAACAGTTAATGCAGGTAGGAGCAGGTGGTGCAGGGAAGAGCAGGTGATGTAGGTAGGAGCAGGTGATGTTGGTAGGAGCAGGTGGTGTAGGTAGGTGGTCGTGCACGTAGGAGCAGGTGGGTGTAAGTAGGAGGTAGTGCAGGTAGTGTAGGTAGAAGCAGGTTATGCAGGTAGGAACAGGTGGTGCAGGTAGGAGCAGGTGGTGCAGGTAGGAGCAGGTGGAGTAGTGTGTCAGTGAGGGTGTGCGGGCAGGTGTGTGCTGCCCGAGAGTCCCTTGATATCAATTAGTAATTTTTAAAGGTGAAGCAGCTATCTGGGTCCCCTGCTGTGTTGATGTAGTTGTTCTCTCTCTCTCTCTCTCTCTCTCTCTCTCTCTCTCTCTCTCTCTCTCTCTCTCTCTCTCTCTCTCTCTCTCTCTCTCTCTCTCTCTCTCACTCTCTCACTCTCGCTCTCTCCCTCTTTTTCTCATGTCTCCCTGGGGGTATAATTACTCAGCAGTTTTTATTCTTCCACTTAGTAAGTTACGTCTTGTGACCTCATTTTGCTAAGTTCATTTTTCTTTTTCCTACGTTTACTAACTTACTGTTTCTTTTAATGTTATATATATATATATATATAATATATATATATATATATATATATATATATATATATATATAATAATATATATATATATATATATATATATATATATATATATATATTATATATTATAATGTCGTGCCGAATAGGTAATACTCGTCAGTTAGCAAAAAATCATTTATAGTTAAGTCCTTTCTAAAATTTTCTCATATACATTTAAAGAGATATTTTTTTTCCATTTATGTTAATATAAAAATTAATGATTTTGTACCATATGAACCTTAGGAAACTTACCTAACCTTATTATAACAAACGCAATTTAATTTAGTCTAATCCAGCTAAATATATTTTTTATAAGTTTACAATAATTTAATAATAAACAAACACAATGAAATATATTTTTTTCGTTAGTTTCAGAATGATTTTTTACAAAATTATTGCATGCACAAATTTTTCGCTTGCTTTATTCGGCAAGAAGTGCATTGCTGTTTAAGCCAAAATTGCTAGTTTTACTTATTCAGCACTTAACAGTCTGTGGAGACAAAGAACTTTGTCCATGGAAGCAAAGAGAGGGAATGTATGAGAGTATAGTTGTACGAACGCTCTTGTATGGGTGTGAAGCATGGGTGGTGAATGCTGCAACAAGGAGAAGGCTGGAGGCAGTGGAAATGTCATGTCTGAGGGCAATGTGTGGTGTGAATATAATGCAGAGAATTCGTAGTTTGGAAATTAGGGGAGGCGAGGGAACGAGGGAAGGCGAGGTAGGGGTCAGCCTAGGAAAGGTTGGAGGGAGAGGATAAAGAAGGTTTTGTGTGCGAGGGGCTTGGCCTTCCAGCAAGCATGCGTGGGCATGTTTGCATGCCCAGCTGGGTTCATATTTCTCGCCATGCTGGTGCTGACACCTAGTGGCATAGGCTTACTCATCTCAACCAGCACCACCCTTATGAGGCCTCATTCAGGCAGCCGAGTTCACTCAGTCAACAAGATCTACTCAGTCACTCTCTCACGATGCTGCCCGACGTCATCTTCTGACGTCACCCCAGAACGTCTGCCCGACGTCACCCACGACGTCTGCCAGATGTCACCCTGGACGTTGCCTGAGGTCACCCTGGACGTTGCCTGACGTCACTCCTGTATGTTACCCTGGACGTCATGACATCTGCCTGACTTCATCCTATGACGTCACCATGCTGCCCTGACATCTCGTGATGGCACCCCACGACATCCCTCACGACGCCACGCCTGACATCACTACATGATTTCACATCGACAGTGTTAGTTTTACAGTGAGCAGTTTGTTTAATTATTGTTGAGAAGAATGAGAGAGATGTGTTACACGTCAGTTATTCTCAGTCAGTCTTCTCACATGTTCATGAATGCCTGAGTGTCGATTTCTGCACAGTAAAACATCTTTTGCTAGTGCAAGCCATGTTGTAACCGCATGTGCAGTGCAGGTGTGTGCAGTTTTCCGTGTTCCGATGTGTGGTCTCTGAGCCCAGACCACTGGTAGCACCCTCGTGTTACATGTCACTTGTTGTGACCATTGACCATTAGTCAGTCCAGGCATCAGTTTGCAAGCGTCTGAGCCCCCTTGTACAGAAAGCTCTTCTGCTTGCCGCTTGTATATGCCCTGCTGAGTCGTACCTGCTACGAATTCCCATTGAAACTCATTTCACTCCATCTACTGACCATCAGAGTGCAGTTGTATGTAGAAAACCAGTCTGAGGACGCTTAGACTAACCTCTGCTATGACTCTAACTCTCTCGAGAGAATGACACCATCAAGCCACAGTAGCCCTGTCGGCAGGCAGCTATCTGACGTCTGACTCTCCCCTCACTCCAGTTACACTGTATACTGTTAGGACTCTCAGATTTTTCGCATGAGTCGTCTCTGCTATGACTCACTCCACTCTCCCCGGCAGTGACTGTCCATCGTCGACAGTACCAGTCGAGAAATGTCCTGAGTCGCTTGCCAGAAGAAGTCCTGCCCAGTTGCCGAGTACTGATGACGCCTCACTGGAGGGCACCAGCAAGCTGTGCCCCAAGACGAGTGAACCCTGAAGCAACTACTACAATGACTACTTCACCATTCCAAAGGAGACCGTACCCTGTTACGTCACAGCTCAGCCACAGCAGTGTTTTCTGTGTTGCAATATCTGTCCAGATGCAGGAAGGTGAGCAGAGACACCCACTGAGGCTCACTGCCGTGGACCACGATGTTTTAGTACACATCCCTTGTTTTGCTTCCCTCCCTGTAGGAAGTTTTTTTTTTTTTAGCCATGTCCACATGTATATATATGATTTTATTTTGTGTTCTGTGCCCTGTTCCTGCGAGAGAGATACTGAGCTTTTTTTCGATCATAGTCGAGGACGACCATGGGTAGGTGGCCGAGTGATGTATGCCCAGCTGGGTTCATATTTCATGCCATGCTGGTGCTGACACCTAGTGGCATAGGCTTACCCATCTCAGCAAACACCACCCTTACCCTGCCTCATTCAGGTAGCCGAGTTCACTCAGTCAACAAGGTTTACTCCGTCACTCTCCTGGCATGGCCCCTCCGGGCCTGGGTACTTAAACATACTGCCTGTGTACCACGAACCCAAATAAAAAAGAGCCTCCAAAGAGTATCATTGATCCCTGGTACCAAACACACCCAAATCAAGTGCAATATGTTTGATAGGAGTGAATGGATACAAATGGTTTTTAGGACTTGACGTGCTGTTGGAGTGTGAGCAAGGTAACATTTGTGATGGGACTCAGGGAAACCGGCAGTCACGACTTGAGTCCTGGAGATGGGAAGTACAGTGTCTGCACTCTGAAGGAGGGGTGTTAATGTTGTAGTTTTATAACTGTAGTGTAAGCACACCTCTGGCAAGACAGTGATGGAGTGAATAACGAAAGTTTTTCTTTTTCAGGCCTCCCTGTCTTGGTGGGATATACATACGTATATATATATATATATATATATATATATATATATATATATATATATATATATATATATATATATATATATATATATATATATATATGCTTTCCTGTCCTCGTGCATTGCATCCAGTGGACTTGTAGCAGTGATTCTCCCTGAACATCTTAGGGACAAGATTGGAGTCTATGACCAAAAGTTCATTGACGGAGCCATGATCTGGGATAATCTAACGGGCTCTGAAACTAGACTTTCTCCCCCCAACAGCTACAGTCAAACTGAGATGGCCCGGTAGTGGAGAATATAGAATCAATAATGCTTCAGAGTGTGTCGGGGAAGGATAGAGCCCACCTCCTGGCAGTGAGAGCTCCTTATGCAGGGGATTTTGTGTTGGCTATTCCCAGCTCCAGCCTTGGCACACGCCCCGGCCCACAGACCATCCGCATTGACTTGCCGCTCCTATTGTCGCCGAACACAGTTGTATTTGTGGCATGAAGCAGCAGACCGATTCGGGTACCATGGTCTTGTGTGCCATAAATCCGAGGGAACGATTGCATGGCATGAAGAGGCTAATAACATCAAGAGGAACCTCAAAACAACTGGATGCCCAGCAATAAGGGAGCCATCCCACCTATATAGATCTGATGGCAGCCAAAAACGTCCAGATGGTATCACCCTTCAAGCATGGACAGACGGCAACCAGGTGGTGTGGGACTACACATGTTCATCTACCTTGGCTGATACCTATCTCCAATACACCCAGAAGGAAGGAAGGACAGCTGCCCCTTCAGGGAGTCCCAAAAGTCTAGTAAATACGGAGAACTTGCCCATCATTATATGTTTGTTCCTATAGACTCGGAGACCCTTGGCTCACGGGGAAAGAGTGCATAAAAGTTCCTTAAGGAGCTAGGCATAAGACTCATCAGGGTAACTAGGGATCCCAGGGCAGCTACTTTTCTGTTCCGTTGACTCATCACTGCTGTTCAGAGGGGTAATGCCTGCTGTATCTTGTGCACGCGGCCCAGTTCTGAGGAGCTGGATGAGACTTTCTCATAATCAGTGACAAACACGTTACAATATGTGTTTGACGTGTATCTCTCACATCTCACGTACTGTATGTGCCATATTTATATCAACAATGTATCTCTTAAATCTTTTGTACCATATGTAATAAAATAAACCTATTGGTTAAAAAGAATGAAAATATATGGTGGTAGGGGAAGTGGAATATTACAATGGCTTCAGGAAGAAATCCAAATATTCTACCTCGAAGCCTTTTTATCCTACATATGTACACATACCTATATATATATATATATATATATATATATATATATATATATATATATATATATATATATATATATATATATATATATATATATATATTGTGCCGAATAGGTAAAACTTACGATTTTTATTTAAATAGCAACGCTCTTCTTGCCGAATAAGGCAAGCGAAAATTTGCGTATGCAGTAATTTCGGAAGAATCATTCTGAACCTAACGAAAAATATATTTTATTGATTTTGATTATTATTAAATTATTGTAAGCTTATCTAAAATTTATTTAATTGGATTAGGCTAAATTAAATTGGGCTTGTTATAATAAGGTTAGGTAAGTTTTCTAAGGTTCTTTTTGTACAAAATTTATTTAATTTTATTACATATAAGATTAACAATTGAAAAGATGTATCTTGAAACGTATAATAGTGATGTGTGTGTTAGTAAGATTTTAATGGTTTTTGATGTGTGCCAGTTTTACGTGATTGGACTCACCAGTTATACTAGTTGGTTTGCGTCAGTGTTTGCGTTCTGATGTTATGTGTGTGTGTTGTGTGTGTGTGTTGTTTGTGTGTGTGTTTGTGTTTGTGTGTGTAGTGTGTGTGTGTTGTTGTGTTGTGTGTGTTTGTGTGTGTGTGTGTGTGTGTGTTAACGATGTCAGATCACCTATCATTTAGAGCAATGGTTCCCAAACTTTTTCAGGCTGGCGCCCCCTTGGCTCCCAGGCCACATCCCTGACCCCCCCCTACATACAAACACACTTCTTTCTTGGTATTAGGTTTACTGCAAATTCAAAACAACAACTAATCTAACACTATTAACAAGCGTATTTATTTCGCAAAAATCAATTCTTCCTCCACCATTCCTGTTTCCTCAGTGCTGATATCTAGGAATGGATTGATCACCCAGTCTTGTATTTTAAGCCAAAAAAAAAAAATGATCCTTAAATCTGTCAGAAATGTCTCTGTGCAGTTCATTCAAGTGTGCACAATACATTTAAAGGTCATTGTCTGGTATGCTCTTCTTCTTCAATTCGGAGCCTCGGAAACTGGAAGAGCTGACGACGGGCTGTGTTACGTTTGAATAACTGTAACCTGGACAGAAAAGTGGAAAGGGCTGATTTGACTTTAATTAGATTAGCCTCATTTCCTTGTAGTTGCAAATTATCTTCCTTGAACTTTGTAAATGCATCTGACAAATAAGCAGTGTCATGCATGATGTTTCTTAGTTCACCACATTGAATAGAACTGGTGTCCTGGAAGAATTCAACTACTGTTTTGAAAAGTGAATAGAAACGTCTCAGGAAGTTTACCTTTGAGAGCCATCTAACTTCTGTGTCCAACAACAAACGTTCAAAATCTTCATCATTCTCAGTACAGAGATGTTGAAACAGTTGGGGATTGAGAGCATGTGCTTTGAATTTATTTGATGCTTATATAACAGTGCTTAACGATTTGTGATGTCGATCAGTTAGGTTTTTTTGCAACCAAATGTTGCCTGTGGATTACACAGTGCACCGTAAAGACACCAGGTATAGCTTTTTTCAATAAACTGATGAAGCGACGATGACAACCTGCCATCGATAATGCCCCATTTGTTGCACAAGCATGAATGTTGCTCAGCCGGATGTCTTTCTCATTGAAAAAAAATCTCAAAAACACGAAATACTGATTCCCCTTTTGTATCTATTTCTAGTTGTCTTGCAAATAACAGCTCCTGAACCAACCTTTCATCTCTGACGAAACAAATATATGCAAGAAACAAAGATTTATTGCCTAACAAAGTGGACTTACATAATTGTAAGCCAAATTTTGTTGTCTTAAGCATGTTGCACAAAGTGTCTTCAGTGTTTTCAGCCATTTCATCTACTCTTCTTGGAATTAGAGTTATCACTGAGAAGAATAGCTTTAATAATTTTACAGATGACTTGTGTAAAACTGCGGGCAGAACCTCACTTACTGTTGTCAGAATAAGCTCTTCGCCACCTGTATGAGGCTTACCAGATCTAGGAATCGGCGATGAGATATTGTATGATGTACGCAAACCATCACTGGATAATTGTGAAGTGCAAGTAAGCATATTTTCAATGATTTTCGTTTCTGTAAGTTTTCTCTAAGTGATTGGAAATGTCCTAAGTTTTCGTCTACTGTATCAGTATCAGAGTGTATTTTCTTCAGATGTTCAAGAAGCCTGGAAAGTCTCACGGCATATTGATTGTTGTTGGTTATTTGGTGCTGATACAAATCCATATTTCAGATATTCTACACAACATTGCTTACACTTCATTTTTCTCTGCTGCGATGCAGCTATGTTTTATTCTGGAACAAAAAATATGTGTTCTTTGTAAAAATCGTGCCTATCACAACAAAATGCAGAAAAAGTCATAAGGAAATATATAGCAATACATTTACTAGGAAAAGTATATAACACAACGTTAAACTAAAAATTAAATACTTAACAGCTACAAATCACAGCCTTAGCACAACACACTTCCACACCCGTTGCTGTCCCTCCATCAATACCACTCAGTCATATCTTTATTCTATATTACTTTAAAATGTACATTACAAGACTGAAGATAACTTGCAGACGTGAAAATCAAATCATCACCAGTACCCGCGTCGTCTGCTGTCTGATCTGGCTGGCGTGTGGAGCGTCCAAACAAACGTTCGGACTTTTAACTTCGACTTTGGACCACAAAATAAGACTATGCTTTCGTGTGTAACTCTATGTTAATTTTATTCTTTGTAAATCATTTGTGTTACTTAAGTGTTCGTGACTTAGATTTTGTCATATAGATTTTGTAAAAGAAAAGTTCCCTTGGTTTTTATGCCACCTTGCTGCCCCCCAACCGCCCCCCTACCGCCCCTTTTTTCCCCAGTACCCACTTGGATCTTTCCATCGCCCCCAGGGGGGACGGTACCGCCCACTTTGGAAATCGCAAGTTTAGGTAAAACAACAAAGAAAACAACAATAACCAAGAAAATGACAGACTGGATTGTAAGAATTTTCACAACATGAGAACCATATCAAACAAAATATTCAGAATTCCATATTAACGGTAATGGTGCACAGAATTAACTTAACATTTATAATGTTCGTAGTTTATTCCTTACTGCGTCAGTGTTGATCTCATTCAGATCACTGATGCTCTCACGTCTGCAGTGGCTCTCGTGGGAAGTGAGATATCAGAGCTAAGAATGTATAGACGGAGTTTACTGCCCGCATAGAATCAATAAAACGACTGAATCCCTGGGCACGTTAGGGTCAGGGACTCCATTCTGGGAACTTCAGGGTCAGGGTACCACTCTGGGAACATCAGGGTCAGGGCCTCACTCCTCATACTACCAATACCACCTACTGGAGTGAGACACGAGAGGAAGTGTAGAATAAACCTGTGAAAAGCCTGATCAGCCAGGCTGTGATAACTAAGCACACCTACGGGCTGCTGGCGACAATAGCTTTGTTAATCAGGCGGCGACAAGAAAATGTGGCTTCAGGTCAGGATGCGAGGGTAGGAGAACCCTTAAAACCTGTCACAGTTACCTGAGGGATACCTGAAGGATGTTTCCTTGGTCAGTGTCCACGTTGCCTGGTCTCAGTATAGACCTCCTGGTGGACTAGGGCCTGATGAACCAAGTTGTTACTGCTGGCCGCTCACAGTCCAACGTACGAACCACAGTCCGGTTAGTCAGGAGGCGTGGTAGTGCACGGAGGGAGTGAGGTATGAATTTACTCGTGACTTACCGGTGACCGGCTTTTAGGGTTATTCTGTCTCGCAGCTCCGGCCTTATGCTGACTGATCAATAAAATAACGTTTTAACATATAATTCTTAAATTTTTCACATTTCACATTCGTTAAAAAAATCATATGAGTGTAAAATAAAACAATCTGCCGGGTTTGGCGCTCATAGGAAGTGGGTCCACGTTCTTATAAAAACTTTTACCATTGTTCCAGCAGTATGTCTTATATTAGTAGATTGTTTTTTAAGTAAATGAATATGTCACGTAATTTTTAAGTGAACGTTTTAAGTGGTTTTAGACGCTGACAAGTTGGTGGTTTTCTTCAGCATGTTTGAAGGTTACGTCGATGTAATTACTCTATTAAGTTGCTGTTAATTTCATACTTAGCTCATCTGAAGACCTTTTTCTCGGATTTTAAGTGCCTGATCAACCAGGCAGTGATGAATATGAGGACCAGCAGGAACTTACGAAACCCATTCAAGGTAAATCAAAAGTAATATTAGCGAGGTTGAAGTGTCTTATTTGTTTAGTGGGGTGTTCGATTAAAACAATCATCTGGAATAAATTACTATAATGATTTTAAATTTCGGTCATTTGTTTCCAGAGTGTATCAGTTTTGTTTGATATAATACCAGGCTGCAAAGCCTTGCCTGATGTGCTGTTCCGGATTTGTTTAAGGCACTATCTGGTGCATGTCACCCGGCTTTTGTGTGTGCTCACTGATTTATACTCATCGATGTGCGTTTGCGGAGGCTCTCCCACCTCAGCCTCCTAAACTATGTCGACCAACGTTATTGGTTCCTGTTTTCTTTGTCCATTTCTTGTCTGTTCTTGAAACTCTGTGTAGGGTTTGCCTCTCTCGCTTCTATTTCAACCTCTGCCACATCCAGTTCAGCCTCTCTGCCACATCCAGTTCAGCCTCTCTGCCACATCCAGTTCAACCTCTGCCACATCCAGTTCAGCCTCTCTGCCATATCCAGTTCAACCTCTGCTATAACCAGTTCAACCTCTGCCATATCCAGTTCAACCTCTGCCACATCCAGTTCAACCTCTCACCTAATTGTGGTTGCAGGGGTCGAGACTCAGCTCCTGGCCCCGCCTCTTCACTGATCGCTACTAGGTCCTCTCTCTCTGCTTCCTGAGCTTTGTCATACCTCGTCTTAAAGCTATGTATGGTTCCTGCCTCCACTACATCACTTGCTAGGCTATACCACTTCCTGAAGACTCTATGACTGAAGAAATACTTCCTAACATCCCTGTGACTCGTCTGAGTCTTCAGCTTCCAATTGCGACCCCTTGTTTCTGTGTCCCCTCTCTGGAACATCCTGTCTCTGTCCACCTTATCTATTCCACGCAGTATTTTGTATGTCATTATCATTTCTCCCCTGACCCTCCTGTCCTCCAGTGTCGTCAGTCCGATTTCCCTCAACCTTTCTTCGTAAGACATTCCCCTGAGCTCCGGAACTAACCTTGTTGCAAACCTTTGTATTTTCTCTAATTTCTTGACGTGCTTGACCAGGTGTGGGTTCCAAACTGGCGCTGCATACTCCTCTCTGCCACATCCAGTTCAATCTCTGCCGTATCCTGTTCGGTATCTTTTCATCTACTGTCTTGAAACAAGAAAAGTACATCTTATCGAAAATTCTTGGGTGAATGAAACAAATGTAACGAAAAGCAGGAAGGGGGGGGGGTGCAAAAACATATGGATTTTGGCGAAGTTAACACATTCCATTAATAAATAAGTGAAACGGTGTTGTTCACAGTAGGTTATTTTCTTATTATTTAAAGCTTATGCGGACTGATGATTCATTTTACTCCCACACTGTAATATTATTGTTTCAAAAGTGGCGAAATTTCCTACATAGAAAATACTCATAGGAGATATTTGCTGCTGCTTTGACGTTCCTGAGCTGCTGATGATGCTGCCAACACGCGTGCTTATCAACTAACCAAAAACTCAGCCAAAATTAGGTCATCAAAACACTTTAACATTAAGGCTGCCTGCACTAAGACTTCCTGTACTGACATAAGTAAGGAGATGGCGCTTCCGACTGAGTTCAAACTGTTAAAGAGATTCTATTCGCTTTTGTTATGATGGTTGTTGCAGTGGTAGTAGTGGCATTGGTCGTAAGAATGGTGCAAGCAGTAGTGGTATAATGCGCTTGGTAGTGGTATGGTACTGCTGGTAGTTCAAGACGAGGGGTGTTGGTGTCTGAGGTGCAGAAGGGTCGTGGCATGGTTATTGTTATTGGTGAGTGGTGGCTATGATGGTTGTATAGACAAATGGTGGTGGAATATTGTTGCTGGTTGGTACTTTGGTAGGCATTTAATGGTTTTAGTGGACACAGTGATAATGTTAACATAAGGTGTATTTTTTAGCTCTTAGTGTGGATAATAAACAACTACGGCCTTTCCAGAGGTGCTTATAGGCGTATTAATTCCAGTCAGGATGTGGTTTGCTCAGCATAAGCTCTTCTCAAGTAGAGTCTCTTTGTATACACCCACATCTTTGACCCTTTATACAATTTGCCTCGGGTGTATAGATATTCTAGGATGCTTTTGCTGGGTAAATACAATTATAATGACGTGGAAGGTTGACTCTCCCTCCAGTTACTAAAAACTCATTAATCTGCCTTGTTGAAAACTTCGGTTATTTTAGTGCCCTGAATTAAAAAAAAAATCTATCCTGTAAGTTCTTTTAAATTTATATTAAAGTTCAAGAAGTTTGGTGTGAAATATTAAAGGCACAGAATTTAGCATTGACAACATCAATTTTTCATTGGGGGGGGGGAGAAGCATTCAGAATGTTAATATCAGAAATAAGTCGGAAATTATATCCATTGATTTAATAACGGCATTTTACTTTTCAGGTAAGTGTGGACAATCTTCCAGTGGGTTTCATCTACCAGGTTAAAACCTTCTTCATGTTTCGAAACTTCGTGTCAGTTCCTGGAAAACTTCAGGTGTGTTGCGGCTTATCTCCTGATAACCTCCCGCCAAGATCCAGGTGAAGTTCAAGTCTATTGCAGTGTATTTCCCAATAACTTATCGACAAGATCCTGGTGAACCTCAAGTCAGCTTGACATCAGTTCCAGGTAAGTCCCATCAGCCGTAAATTAACTTCAGGTGAGTTACAAATAAATTTTTCTTTAATAGATTCCTCGTAAATTATGTGCAGTCCTGGAAGTAATTTCGTAAGTGACGGGAGAACAAAAGTTAATTTGCAGTCTACAGGTAGGTAGCAAGAATAGAATAAGAGTTTCACTTGTGCTGTTTGGATATTTGCACTGCCTCGCCATTCTTATATTTTGCCTTTCTCAAAAATAGTAGTGTACTATCCAACAGGATCCCAATGGAATACTGCCGAAAATAGTGAAAGAAGACACAGGAAGCAGAAGCTTTGACTGGGACAACGTTTGGCTCTGTTGAGCTTTATCAAGTCTTTTCGCTCTGTGTAGAGCTTTATCAAGTCATGTTTCGCTCTGTGTAGAGCTTTATCAAGTCATGCTTCGTTCTGTGTAGAGCTTTATCAAGTCATGTTTCGCTCTGTGTAGAGCTTTATCAAGTCATGTTTCGCTCTGTAGAGAGCTTTATCAAGTCATGTTTCGCTCTGTGTAGAGCTTTATCAAGTCATGTTTCGCTCTGTAGAGAGCTTTATCAAGTCATGTTTCGCTCTGTGTAGAGAGCTTTATCAAGTCATGTTTCGCTCTGTAGAGAGCTTTATCAAGTCATGTTTCGCTCTGTGTAGAGCTTTATCAAGTCATGTTTCGCTCTGTGTAGAGAGCTTTATCAAGTCATGTTTCGCTCTGTGTAGAGCTTTATCAAGTCATGTTTCGCTCTGTAGAGAGCTTTATCAAGTCATGTTTCGCTCTGTAGAGAGCTCTATCAAGTCATATTTCGCTCTGTGTAGAGCTTTATCAAGTCATGTTTCGCTCTGTAGAGAGCTTTATCAAGTCATGTTTCGCTCTGTAGAGAGCTTTATCAAGTCATGTTTCGCTCTGTAGAGAGCTTTATCAAGTCATGTTTCGCTCTGTAGAGAGCTTTATCAAGTCATGTTTCGCTCTGTGTAGAGCTTTATCAAGTCATGTTTCGCTCTGTGTAGAGCTTTATCAAGTCATGTTTCGCTCTGTAGAGAGCTTTATCAAGTCATGTTTCGCTCTGTGTAGAGCTTTATCAAGTCATGTTTCGCTCTGTGTAGAGCTTTATCAAGTCATGTTTCGCTCTGTGTAGAGCTTTATCAAATCATGTTTCGTTCTGTGTAGAGCTTTATCAAGTCATGTTTCGCTCTGTGTAGAGCTTTATCAAGTCATGTTTCGCTCTGTGTAGAGCTTTATCAAAGTCATGTCTTGTTCCAGCAATTTGTTGTCTGGTCTTTTTTACTCCTTTTTGTTAGGATTTCGAGGGGAGTTAACATGTCAAGTTGTGATAGAGACAGTATTATGCAACACCACTCATTACGTGAGTCAACATACCACCAAAAGTCAGTCAAGTACATATCAACCCAACTAGTTGATCCTCAGTTGGTTCTGTCAGCCTCACGTTAGTGGAAGGCAGGAAAAACTTGTTCTTGGCATACTGACTTCTGTGAGTAAGTTTAAGATTCTTCATAAGTATAATGTATCTTCAGTGTCGTCAGTGCAACTTGCATTGTAATGGTAAGAGACAGTCAGTCACGTACGAGGAGGTAAATAACACGGATCACACACCATTAAACTCCGCACATGTTATAAAAAGGAAGATTATTATTATTATTATTATTATTATTATTATTATTATTATTATTATTATTATTAGTAGTAGTAGTAGTAGTAGTAGTAGTAGTAGTAGTAGTAGTAATGGTATTAGTAGTAATAATAGTAGTAGTAGTAATAATAATAGTAGTAGTAGTAGTAATAGTAGTAGTAGTAATAATAGTAGTAGTAGTAATAGTAGTAGTAGTAATAGCAGTAGTAGTAGTAGTAATAGCAATAGTAGTAGTAATAGTAGTAGTAGTAATAGTGTTAGAAGTGTTAGTAGTAGTAGTAGAACTCATACAGGGCCTGTGGAGGGAGTCAGTTTTGATCCATGGAAAGGGTGGCTCTGGTTCTTTGGATCAAGAGCCCTTCACTGCCATCAAGGCACTCCTATTAAAGGGGTGTAAAAGACAGAGACAAGACGGTCTAGAACCAGGCGGTCCAGGACCAGGCGGTCCAGGGCCATGGTGGTCCAGAATTTACGCCACCGATAGATAAGGCTCGCTCTTTCCCCTTTATCTCCTGCAGCCTCAGTGTAAGTCGCACCCTGGCAGTGTGCTGGGGTAGGTCTGGGTGCTGGGAGACGGCATGATGCTGGGGGAGGGCATGATGCTGGGGGAGGGCAGGGTGCTGGGGAGATGATGGCTCTCGGCCTCGCTGCTCACTGTGTCGTGTGTGTGTGTGTGTGTATTTGTTACTAATTGTCAAAGGCACTTGTCAATAGACACTTGAACATGGGGAGAGGGCAAGTGTGCTTTAAATTTCCATAGAGAGCTGGGTGAAAAATTCCTCACAGAAACCAAGCATCACAGAGCGGCTAGCTTCGTCTTTCAGAGACTCAGTGTTGCGATCCAGAGGGGAAATGGCTGGAGAATTCTGGGCACGCGGCCCACCGCCGGGGAGCTGGATGAAGCATTTGAGTAGTAGGCTCTGAGATTTCATTTATGTTTTTTTACTTCCTTTTGTATTTTAGTTGATGCATTTTGTCGTTAAATAAAGTCCACATAGAATATAGAATATAGGGGGTGGTAGGATAAGGAAATATTCAAATGCCCCGGGAGAATCTCGAGTTTTCCCTGAAGTAAGTTTATTCTTTTCTCTGATCATATATATATATATATATATATATATATATATATATATATATATATATATATATATATAATATAAAATATATATATATATATATATATATATATTTATATATATATATTTATATATATATTTATATATATAATATATATATATATATAAAATATATATATATTATATATATATATATATATATATTATTATATATATATATTTATATATATATTTATATATATATATATATATATTATATATATATATATATATGTATGTATATATATATATATATATATATATATATATATAAAATATATATATATATATATATAATATATATTATATATATATATATATATATATATATGTATATATATATATATATTTTATATATATATATATATATATATATATATATATGTATATATATATATATATGTATGTGTGTGTACTCCCATATTTGTGGTTGCAAGGGTCTAGTCACAGCAGCTCCTGGCCTCGCCTCTTCGCTGGTCGCTTCTAGTTCACTCTCTCCCTGCTCCATTAGCCTTATTGTATCTCTTAACATAAGAACATAAGAACGAAGGAACACTGCAGAAGGCCTACTGGCCCATGCGAGGCAGTCCAAGTCCCTACCGGCTTAAGCCAATGCACCCAACCTAGTCAGGTCAGGTCACATTGACTTAAGGGAGGGAAAACGGCAACCGACCTGTTAGCACAAGCTATCAGGTCCAACTCACACCCACCCACATCTACTCATGTATTTATCCAACCTATTTTAAAGCTACACAACGTTCTGGCCTCTATAACGGTACTTGGGAGTTTGTTCCACTCATCCACAACTCTATTACCAAACCAGTACTTTCCTATATCCCTTCTGAATCTGATTTTTTCCAACTTAAAACCATTGCTGCGAGTCCTGTCTAGGCTAGATATTTTCAGCACACTATTTACATCCCCTTTATTTATTCCTGTCTTCCACTTATAAACCTCAATCATATCCCCCCTAATTCTACGTCTTTCTAGAGAGTGCAGTTTCAGGGCCCTTAGTCTATCCTCATAGGAAGGTTTCTGATACATGGGATCATCTTTGTCATCCTCCTTTGTACATTTTCCAGAGAATTTATATCCATTCTGTAATACGGTGACCAAAACTGTGCAGCATAATCTAAATGAGGCCTAACCAAGGATGTATAGAGTTGAAGAACAACCTGAGGACTCCTATTATTTATGCTTCTTGATATGAAGCCAAGGATTCTATTAGCTTTATTGCGAACACTTATGCACTGTTTGTCTTGGTTTCAGATTACTGCTAAACCAGAACTCCTAAATCTTTTTCGCAATCCGTAATATTAAGATCTACATTATTTAGTTTATATGTGGCATGGTTATTGTCCTGTCCAACATTTAGAACTTTGCATTTGTCTATATTAAACTGCATCTGCCACTTCTCCGACCACTGCATCAGTCTATTCAAATCTTCCTGGAGTGCTCGAATGTCCTCGTCAGAATGAATTCGACGGCCTATTTTGGTGTCATCGGCAAACTTGCCGATGTCGCTCTTTATGCCCTCATCTATGTCGTTTATGTAGATTGTGAACAGCAGGGGGCCCAACACTGACCCCTGTGGAACACCGCTCGTGACGCTTCCCCACTCTGATTTCTCCCCATTTATGCAAACTCTCTGCTGCCTATTTGTCAACCATGCCTCTATCCAGGAAAAAATTTCTCCTCCTATTCCATGTGCTTTAATTTTCCTCAATAGTCTCTGATGTGGGACCCTGTCAAAAGCCTTACTGAAGTCCATATACACAATATCATATTCATTACCATGATCTACCTCCTCAAATACCTTAGTGAAAAAAGTTAATAAATTCGTAAGGCAGGAACGCCCCTTTGTAAAACCATGCTGAGATTCGTTGATTAATTTATGCTTTTCAAGGTGGCTACGAACTGCCTCGGCAATTATTGATTCCATAAATTTTCCCACTATGGAGGTTAGGCTTATTGGTCTATAGTTCGAAGCTAAGGACCTGTCACCTGTTTTGAAAATAGTATCACATTTGCCATTTTCCACTTATCTGGCACCATGCCAGTTTGTAGTGATATGTTGAAAAGATTAGCCAAAGGTGTGCTAAGCTCCTCTTTACATTCCTTTAGAACCCTTGCATACAGTTCATCAGGGCCTGGGGATTTGTTAGGTTTTAATTTATCTATTTGCCTAAGGACCATGTCACTTGTGACCCTAATAGTGCACAGTTTATTATCGTCCTGTTCTACATAATTTATCATTACTGGAATATCGCTGGTATCCTCCTGTGTAAAAACTGAGAGGAAGTATGTGTTAAAAATTCTACACATTTCCTTGTCACTGTCAGTGAGCTGACCCGAGGAACTTTTGAGTGGGCCTATCTTGTCCCTGATCTTACTTCTGTATACCTGAAAGAATCCTTTTGGGTTAGTCTTCGATTCTCTTGCAACTTTAACCTCATAATCTCTATTTGCTTTTCTAATTCCCTTTTTTATTTCTCTCTTTAACTGAATATATCGATTTCTTAATGCCCCTCTCCTCTTTTGATTTGCCTATATATGCCTCTCTTTTGACCAATCAGATATTTTAATCTATTGTTCATCCATTTAGGATCATTTTTGTTTGATCTGATTTCCCTATTTGGAACATAATTTGACTGAGCAGCTAGAACTATGCCCTGGAAAGCATCATATCGGCAACCATCACCACCTACCTGACCCCTAGTCAGGTCATTCCAGTTCAGCCCACCTAAGTAATTTTTCAGTCCTATGAAATCAGCCAAGCGAAAGTCAGGGACGGAGACTTGATTCCATTATTAGGGGAATTCCATGATATGTTAAAACTGAGTGATTTGTGATCACTCTCCCCAAGCTCATCATTAACCTCAAGATTATTAATTAGTGTTTCCCTACTGGCAAGAACCAAGTCAAGGAGGTTATTTCCCCTAGTTGGCTCTGTCACAAACTGTTTTAAAAAACAATCCTGGATCGTATCAAGAAAGTCACCCGACTCTAAATTTCCTGTCAAATTGCTCCAGTCAATCTGTCTATAGTTGAAATCTCCCATTAGCACAACATTTTCGTATGTAGATGCCTTACGAATTTCGTCCCATAGAAGTTTACTGCACTCCCTATCAAGATTTGGGGCCCTGTAAATCACACCCAAAATTAGTTTTTCCCTCGGCCTCGAGAAGCTGTAACCAAACAGATTCAGTGGCTGACGCTTCTAATTTAATATCTTGTCTAACACAACAATTTAAATTGTCTCTGACATACATCGCTACTCCACCACCTTTCCTGTTGACCCTGTCAGTGTGGAATAATTTATAGCCTTGTATGTGACATTCAGAGGGCATCTCTCTATCTTTCAGATTGAGCCAGGTCTCTGTTATAGCAATAATATCTATGTTTCCCTGCACTTGCAATTAATCTTAGCTCATCTATCTTATTTCTAACACTCCTGCTATTAGTATAGTAAACCTTAAGGGAGCTAGTCCTTGCTGCCCTCTGCTGTCCCCCTTTGTTTGCTGACCTGTTCTATTGTCTTTATTTATAACTTTATGCTGAATGCCTTTTATACATTTACTGTTTCCAACCCTAGTGTTGCAACCTGCTTGTTTCCCACACACACCCATACCTCTATCTTCCATCAGTTTAAAATCATAGGCATTTCACCAATGGCCTTCTCAATCGAGTCTGCAAGTGCTACCACCCCTGCCCCAGAGAGATGAACCCCATCCCTTGCAAACATATCATGTTTGCCATAAAAGTTGTTCCAGTTGTCAATGAATGGGATTGCAAGTTCCTTGCAGTATCTGTCTAGCCAGCAATTTACACCAATTGCCCTAGACAACCATTCATTTCCTACTCCCCTTCTAGGCAAGATGCTACATATGATTGGGATCCCTCCCTTAGACTTAATGAAATCTATAGCTGACCTGTACTTATCTAGCAGCTCTTCTCTCCTACCCTTCCCAATATCATTTCCACCAGCACTGAGACAGATAATGGGCTTGTTCCCATTACCTGACATGATATTATCCAGTCTGTTGACAATGTCCCCAACACCAGCTCCAGGGAAGCACACTCTATCTCTCATCTTCTTATTCCTATTACAAAAAGCACGATCAACATATCTTACCTGAGAGTCACCAACCACAAGAATGCGCTTACCTTCATTAGCAGGGGCAGTAGTACCCTTACCTTCACTGGCCACTGAAGTACATTCATCCTGGAGAACAGAGAAGCGACTTCCTACCTTCAGATCTGCACTCTTAACTTTCCTTACTCTGATGCGCCTCCCATTACTGTGAACAACTCGCCACTTGTAGCAGGTGCTGGGCTGCACCTCACTGCTGGTAGCCGTTGCTACCACCCCACCTACAGCCTCCTCACAGTGAGAGACAGACTGCACCTCACTGCTAGAAGCCTCATTCCCCACATCTCCAACCACCTCACACTCTCTCCCAGGCCCATTGAGGTGGACCTTCAGCCTCCTAATCTCCTCCTGGAGAAGCAAGACCTCCTCCTTCAACTCTCCAACCTCAGCTTTTAAAACACTGTAGAAGCAAGCCATGCTTTGTAACCGTCCACGCTAATCCCCAAGCAGCTCAGGGTCTGTGACCTCACGTGTATGGATCCTGCCTCCACTGCATCAGTCTCCAGATTGTTCCACTTCCTGACAACTCTGTGACTGAAGAATTGCTCCATAACATCCCTGTGACTCATCTGAGTTTTCAACTTCCAGTTGTGACCCCTTGTTATTGTGTCCCATCTCTGACACATTCTGTCCCTACCCACCTTGTCAATTTCCCTCACGTCTCCCCTATACCTCCTATCCTCCATTGTCTTCAGGGTGATTTCCCTTAACCTCTCCTTATAGCACATACCCCTTAGCTCCGGGACTAGTCTTATTGCAAACCTTTACACTTTCTCTAATTTCATGACATGCTTGACTAGGTGTAGGTTTAATACTGTTACTGCATACTTCAGTATGGGCCTGACGTACACCGTGTACAGAATCTTGAATGATTCATTACTCAGGTGTCGAAACGCTATTCTTTGGTTTGCCAGTCGCCCATATTCTGCAGCAATTATTTCGTTGATGTGCACCTCAGGAGATGTGGTTGATATTATATTCATCCCAAGATCCTTTTTCTTGAATGAGGTTCGCAGTCTTTGACCCCCTAACCTGCACTCTGAAGTCTTCTTTGACTTTCCAGAGTCTTCATGACTTTGCACTTGTTGGAGTTAAACTCCAGGAGCCAGTTGTTGGACCAGGCTTGCAGCCTGTCCAGATCCCTTTGTAGATCTACATGGTCCTCATTCGTTTGAGTTCTCCGCATTAGCTTCACATCATCTGCAAACAGAGATACCTCTGAATTTATTTCTTCCGGCCCTATGACTGACCCTTGTGGAACCCTGCTCGTCACCGGCGCTCACTCTGACACTTCGGCATGTGCCATCACTCATTGTTTCCTCCCTTTCAGATATTCTCTGATTTACTGCAGTGCCTTTCCTGTCATTCCTGTCTTCTCCTCTAGCTTTTCCACTAATCTCTTGTGCAGACTGTGTCGAAAGCTTTCTTACAGTCCAGGAAAATGCAGTCTACCCACCCCTCTCTCTTCTGCCTTACTTCTGTCACCTTGTCATAAAACTCCAGTAGATTTGTTACACAGGATTTTTCCTCCCTGAAACTGTGCTGGTTATCATGTATTAGGTCATTCCTCTGTAGGTGCTTCACCATTCTTTTCTGGTAAGCTTTTCCATGACTTTGCTTACTATACTTGTCAATGACACTGGTCTATAGTTTAATGCTACTTGTTTGTCTCCTTTCTTAAAGATCGGGACTACATTTGCTGTCTTCCACACCTCAGGTATTTGCCTTGTTTCGATAGATGTGTTGAAGATTGTTGTTAGTGGGACACACAGTGACTCTGCTCCCTCTGTCAAGATCCACAGAGAGATGTTACCAGGTCCTACCGCCTTTGAGGTATCTAGCTTATTTAGCAGCCTCTTCACCTCCTCCTCGGTTGTGTGTAGTGTGTCCAGCACTTGTTGGTGTACCCTACCATCCCGGTTTGCTGGAGTTCTTTCTGTCCCCACTGAAAATGCTTCCTTAAATCTCGTGTGTGTGTGTGTGTGTGTGTGTGTGTGTGTGTGTGTGTGTGTGTGTGTGTGTGTGTGTGTGTGTGTGTGTGTGTGTGTGTGTGTGTGTGCGTGCGTGTGCGTGTGTGTGTGTGTGTGTGTGTGTGTGTGTGTGGTGTGTGTGTGTGTGTGTGGGTGTGTGTGTGTGTGTGGTGTGTGTGTGTTACAGGGTCCAGTGACAGCTACTCACTCAGCTGTACTCAGCTATTTGTTTTAGAAGGGGAGGTCTGAAACAGCTGACCCTGCCCTTGGATTGGCTTGACCTACATGTTCTCACGCCTCCCGAGCTCTGTGGTACTCTTGGAGTTGTGGATGCAAGGAGCCTTCCACATTAAGTTTATTCCGCTCGCTGACGTCCCTGGAGGGTGTGTGTGGGTGTACATGTGGCCTCACCCACCGACTTGTATTCTCCGATTTGTGATTGCGGGGGTCAAGCCTCGGCTCCTGAATTTGTCTTTTAAAACCTAAAGTCGGTATACTTTTTGCGGGGGGGGGAGATGAGAGGGTTTCTGGCCTCTTGGACCCTCTCATATTTATTCTTGAAACTGTGTATGACGTTCGTTTCCACCAGTTCTTCATTCGACTCATTCTGTTTTCTTTTATTGGTAATGAATAAGAATTTTCTAACTTCCTTCGACGTTTGATATAAGTCTACCGCCTATCGGCCATGCCATTCTGTTTTAGTACTTTGTACAACAGTCATATATTCCTTGGTTCTTCACTTTAATGTTTCTTGTAGTACATACCATGCGGCTCCGCCGGGTCTTGTTGTGAACGTCTGGATAGGTTCTGGCTTCTGTTTGATTAGGTATGGAATCCATGCGGGTCATTCACGCATGTTGGGAATAGTAGTGGTCATAAGAGTGATCCTTGCGGAACCCTACTTATTACTCTCTCCCATTCTGCTGTATCGTTCCTTACTGTGTTCTTGTGAAAGTGTTTTCATGTGTGTGAGGGCGTCCTCGCGTGTGTCTTCACATGCTTGTGCGTGGTTGAGTTTATTCTCATAGGTGTGCATGTGCTGATGTGTTGATGCGTGTGCGTGTGTTCATGTGGTGGACGCGCTTCCCAGGCGAGCAAGGTTTACGGGGGGCAGACGGAAATTAAAGGATGAAGTCTGTTCCTTATCTTGCTAAATACTGTTCTGAAACTTTCTTCCCGGCCACAGGCGAAGGAGGGGGGTGGGGTGGGGGCGCTCTGCTTGAGGCACTTCCATGCCTCTGTTGCACCAGTTCACTGTTAATGTATTTTATATTGCGGTGGCTTTTACTGTCTGATAGTGGTAGGTGGAGAGGCATTTGAGTGGTAGGTGCCAAAACATATACAAGTACAGAGGGGCCAGGAGCTGGGAAGCGACCCCTGCAACCACATAGCGGAGATACAGTGGAGGATGTTGCAGAAAAGCTTGCACAGTCGTCCCAGATGTATAGGAATGCTTCTGAGCACTTAAGTTTTTAATTTCACAAATTTAAATTTTATTGACGAGTCGGAGACTAGAGTTATAGAATGAATGGGAAGTTGTTCAGTGTTGATGATGAAATGGAGACGAAGATGTCTTAAGGTCGCAGCTTTTCTCTGAGTGGTGGCAAGAACGGGAGAGCATTCAGACTACACTTTCAGGAATAGGACACTTAGTACATACTCTGGACACCTACCACACCCACCCGGACCTTCCAATGAAGGTCCTACCTTAATTAAGCTAGAAGGGAACTGACCTTTTGCACCATGATTTTTTTTTATTTTGGAGTTTCTGACCTTCCGTAACCCCACTAACCCCCAAAAAATTTGCATATGCACCACCGCAGTGCTGCATGGCCCATAAGAGTTTAGCCCTTTTTTTAATCTAATAATGATGGTAACAAAATAATTTGCAAGGAGGGAAGAGTCAGAAGTGAGAATGAAGGAAGTGAGTGAGGCGACAAACATGTTGAAAGTTGAACATCAAAATGGTATAAAATACCGACAGGTTGGTAGGTAAGACACAAAGGCAACAGTTAGGCAACTTTATTCCGAAACGTTTCGCCTACACAGTAGGCTTCTTCAGTCGAATACAGAAAGTAGGCAGGAACAGTAGAGATGTGAAGACGATGTAATCAGTCCATCACCCTTGAAGTCGTAGAATTTGAGGTTGTCAGTCCCTCAGCCTGGAGAGTACAGTTCCATAGTCAGGAACTGAACTCTCCAGGCTGAGGGACTGACAACCTCAAATTCTACGACTTCAAGGGTGATGGACTGATTACATCGTCTTCACATCTCTACTGTTCCTGCCTACTTTCTGTATTCAACTGAAGAAGCCTACTGTGTAGGCGAAACGTTTCGGAATAAAGTTGCCTAACTGTTGCCTTTGTGTCTTACCTACCATGTTGAAAGTTGGAGAAGCGGTGGTTTGTAATGAAAAAAGTCTTAATTTGAATACATTTAAAATTTTCTGAAAATATTAGAAAATCCTTCAGTTTAGGATGTTTATTGGTGCAGGTGTTTACTGTAGATGTCAGAATATGTATACCAGATGAGTTGGGGCTACAGCTTTAATGATATGAGGGTGACTTAACACACACAGTAGCGAGGGATAGTATGACATATTGAGGCTGTCAGCAGTGAACACTAAATGACAGCAGTGACACTGTGGGGGGGAAGGGGCACTGCTCGGCTGTGAACAGGAGGCTCCTTTGGCTCTCTCTCTCTCTCTCTCTCTCTCTCTCTCTCTCTCTCTCTCTCTCTCTCTCTCTCTCTCTCTCTCTCTCTCTCTCTCTCTCTCTCAAGTAATCACTTACATCTGTTTTTTAAATGTTGGGTTACAATTTTGTTACGTACTTGGTAATAGCAGTGCACTCGTACATTGGTACCCATCCAAACTACACACTATTCTTTCCAAAATGACATCCGCTCGGACTTCATAATCACAGGAAATCCACTTTCCGCTATAAATGGTGGCGTCTTACTGTCAGTAGGGGACTCTTACTGTTGATGTTGGGCGTATTTACAGTCGTTAGCTGCAGCGTCTTCCCGTCAGTGGCGGCGTTTTACGTCAGTAGCTGCGTATTACCGTCAGTAGCAAGTTTTACGTCAGTAGAGCGCTTTACCGTTAGTGCAGCGTTTTACGTCAGTAGAGTGTTTTACGTTAGTAGCAGGTTTTTTACCGTCAGTAGCAGCGTTTTACCGTCAGTAGCAGCGTTTTACCGTTAGTAGGAGCATCTTTCGATCGGTGGTGGAGTGTACGATCAGTGGTAGTATCTACGATCAGTGATGGTATCTACGATCAGTGATGGTATCTACGATCAGTGATGGTATCTACGATCAGTGATGGTATCTACGATCAGTGATGGTATCTACGATCAGTGATGGTATCTACGATCAGTGATGGTATCTACGATCACTGGTAGCCAGAAGTCACCAGTGTTCATTGTTACATTAGGTGAGAACCACACTGGTTCATGTACTTAGACATTGGTTGAACTTTATGAACTTGAAGTTGATCCGAATGCTTCCTTATTAAAGTTCCTCACTGTCATTCTTATATTTCGTTGCTTCATATTTAAGTTCGTGACTGTCAGTCCTGTAACTCCAAACTTGGCCTACACAACCGATATTATTCGGTTCATACGAGTTTCTGGTGATCAGTTAGGTATGTTGTTAAATTTAGATTTTATTTCAGTGATTTTTTTCCCCTTCCTTCGTCCCCTCCGCTTAATATATTTATCTTTTTTTCCTTGCTTCCACACTTGACATATGCTGGGGTTGAATACTTTTTTCTCTTATTTATCAGAGTGCTGCTACCCTGTTCTGTATGATAGTTACACCAGTCTGGGTCCAGGAGTAGTACGTTGTTGGAACTTTCTAGCCTTGGCCTACTGCAGGCCTGTGGTTCGTACGTCGGTGTACGTGCGGCCAACAGTAACATCCTGGTTGAGTAGGCTTTGATCCACCACGAGGCCTGGTCACAGACCGGGCCGCGGGGACGTTGATCCCTGAAACCCCTCTCCAGTTATCTCCTGGTGTTCTTATTTATATATGCTCCCATTTAGATATTTTTTCTATCGACATTGTTTTCTATAATTTTTTTCCCTTATTTAAGTTTTCCTTTATCTACTCTTTTTTTTTCCTCTCTCTCACTTTGCCCTATTTTTCTTGTTTGTTTAGTTTATTAATCTTTCTGCTGTGCGGTACTTTGTCAAAGGCCTTGTAAGCGTGGAATATTTTGTTTGCCCATCCCTCTTACTTTCCTGTCTTATATCTGTGAGTTTGTCATAGGTTTTCTTGTGGCAAGACCGTACTTAACATCTCTGTGAAGCGAATAAAAATGTCACAGTACCTGGAGTTTACACAGACTTTACCAGGAGTTCATCTGGAGAGTTGCAGTCGAGGTATTTTTGTAGCCCCAGGGTCGTGCCAGACTGTAAGTTGCTTAGTGAGGGTTTCCAGGGAGGGAGGGAAGAAAGGAAGAACGGACGAACGAAGGGAAGGACATGGACGGGAATGGAAGGGAAGGGAGGAAGAACGGACTAACGAAGGGAAGGACATGGACGGGAATGGAAGGGAAGGTAGGAAGGAAAAGGAACGAACGAATGGAAGGGAGGAAGAACGGACTAACGAAGGGAAGGACATGGACGGGAATGGAAGGGAAGGTAGGAAGAACGGACGAACGAAGGGAAGGACATGGAAGGGAAGGAAGAACGGACGAACGAAGGGAAGGACATGGACGGGAATGGAGGGGAAAAGAGGAAGAACGGGCGAACGAAGGGGAAGGACATGGACGGGAATGGAAGGGGAGGTAGGAAGAACGGACGAACGAAGGGAAGGACATGGACGGGAATGGAAGGGAAGGGAGGAAGAACGGACTAACGAAGGGAAGGACATGGACGGGAATGGGAAGGGAAGGGAGGAAGAAAGAAACGAAGGGAAAAAAGGGAAGGACATGGAAGGGAAGGAAGAACGGACGAACGAAGGGAAGGACATGGACGGGAATGGAGGGGAAGAGAGGAAGAACGGACGAACGAAGGGAAGGACATGGACGGGAATGGAAGGGAAGGTAGGAAGAACGGACGAACGAAGGGAAGGACATGGACGGGAATGGAAGGGAAGGGAGGAAGAACGGACTAACGAAGGGAAGGACATGGACGGGAATGGAAGGGAAGGGAGGAAGAACGGACGAACGAAGGGAAGGACATGGACGGGAATGGAAGGGAAGGGAGGAAAAACGGACTAACGAAGGGAGGGCAGGACGGAATGGAAGGGAAGGGAGGAAGAACGGACGAACGAAGGGAAGGACATGGACGGGAATGGAAGGGAAGGGAGGAAGAACGGACGAACGAAGGGAAGGACATGGAAGGGAAGGGAGGAAGAACGGACGAACGAAGGGAAGGACATGGACGGGAATGGAGGGGAAGAGAGGAAGAACGGACGAACGAAGGGAAGGACATGGAAGGGAAGGGAAGAAGAACAGACGAACGAAGGGAAGGACATGGAAGGGAAGGGAGGAAGAACGGACGAACGAAGGGAAGGACATGGACGGGAATGGAGGGGAAGGTAGGAAGAACGGACGAACGAAGGGAAGGACATGGACGGGAATGGAAGGGAAGGAGGAAGAACGGACGAACGAAGGGGAAAGGACATGGACGGGAATGGAAGGGAAGGGAGGAAGAACGGACGAACGAAGGAAGGACCCTGGACGGGAATGGAAGGGGAAAGGGAGGAAGAACGGACGAAACGAAAGGAAGGACATGGACGGGAATGGAAGGGAAGGGAGGAAGAACGGACCAACGAAGGGAAGGGGCATGGACGGGAATGGAAGGGAAGGGAGGAAGAACGGACGAACGAAGGGAAGGACATGGAAGTGGAAGGGAAGAAGAACAGGACGAACGAAGGGAAGGACATGGACGGGAATGGAGGGAAGAGAGGAAGAACGGACGAACGAAGGAAGGACATGGACGGGAATGGAAGGGAAGGGAGGAAGAACGGACGAACGAAGGGAAGGACATGGACGGGAATGGAAGGGAAGGTAGGAAAGAACGGACGAACGAAAGGAAGAATGGACGGGAATGGAAGGGAAGGGAGGAAGAAGGACAACGAAGGGAAGGACATGGACGGAATGGAGGGAAGGAGGGAAAAACGGACGAACGAGGAAGGAATGGAAGGGAAGGGAAGAAGAACAGACGAACGAAGGGAAGGACATGGAAGGGAAGGGAGGAAGAACGGACGAACGAAGGGAAGGACATGGAAGGGAAGGGAGGAAGAACGGACGAACGAAGGGAAGGACATGGAAGGGAAGGGAGGAAGAACGGACGAACGAAGGGAAGGACACGGAAGGTATGGAAAGGAAGAGAGGGAGTTGTAAATCGGGAGAGTAATTATCATGCTAACACAAATCAGGTTTGCCAGTGTTGTGCACACACAAAAAAAGACGCTCAGGAACTACAAGTTTCAAAAACTCCGCTTTGGCTTTTTTTTTTTTTTTTTTTTTTTTATAAATAAATGCTACCCAGGGGAAAACTATCCGGTAGAATGAAAGATTTTCCGGTCAAGAATCACTGTAGCATTATTGTCACAGTCGAAACGAAAAAGGATTAAGGGGATAACAAGAACTTTCAAGTGACTGGGGGATAACAAGAACCTTCAAGTGACTTGGGGATAACAAGAACCTTCAAGTGACTGGGAGGATAACAAGAACCTTCAAGTGACTGGGGGATAACAAGAACCTTAAAGTGACTTGGGGATAACAAGAACCTTCAAGTGACTGGGAGGATAACAAGAACATTCAAGTGACTGGGGGATAACAAGAACCTTAAAGTGACTTGGGGATAACAAGAACCTTCAAGTGACTGGGAGGATAACAAGAACCTTCAAGTGACTGGGAGGATAACAAGAACCTTCAAGTGACTGGGGGGATAACAAGAACCTTCAAGTGACTGGGGGATAACAAGAACCTTCAAGTGACTGGGAGGATAACAAGAACCTTCAAGTGACTGGGGGATAACAAGAACCTTCAAGTGACTTGGGGAAAACAAGAACCTTCAAGTGACTGGGAGGATAACAAGAACCTTCAAGTGACTGGGAGGATAACAAGAACCTTCAAGTGACTGGGGGGATAACAAGAACCTTCAAGTGACTGGGGGATAACAAGAACCTTCAAGTGACTGGGAGGATAACAAGAACCTTCAAGTGACTGGGGAGATAACAGGAACCTTCAAGTGACTGGGGAGATAACAAGAACCTTCAAGTGACTGGGAGGATAACAAGAACTTCAAGTGATGGGGGTAACAAGACTTCAAGACTGGGGGGTATCAAGAACCTTCAAGTGACTGGGGAGATAACAAGAACCTTCAAGTGACTTGGGGATAACAAGAACCTTCAAGTGACTGGGAGGATAACAAGAACCTTCAAGTGACTGGGAGGATAACAAGAACCTTCAAGTGACTGGGGGGATAACAAGAACCTTCAAGTGACTGGGGGATAACAAGAACCTTCAAGTGACTGGGAGGATAACAAGAACCTTCAAGTGACTGGGAGGATAACAAGAACCTTCAAGTGACTGGGGGGATAACAAGAACCTTTAAGTGACTGGGGGATAACAAGAACCTTTAAGTGACTGGGAGGATAACAAGAACCTTCAAGTGACTTGGGGATAACAAGAACCTTCAAGTGACTGGGAGGATAACAAGAACCTTCAAGTGACTGGGAGGATAACAAGAACCTTCAACTGACTGGGGGGATAAGAAGAACCTTTAAGTGACTGGGGGATAACAAGAACCTTTAAGTGACTGGGAGGATAACAAGAACCTTCAAGTGACTGGGGAGATAACAAGAACCTTCAAGTGACTGGGGAGATAACAAGAACCTTCAAGTGACTGGGAGGATAACAAGAACCTTCAAGTGACTGGGGGATAACAAGAACCTTCAAGTGACTGGGGAGATAACAAGAACCTTCAAGTGACTGGGGAGATAACAAGAACCTTCAAGTGACTGGGGAGATAACAAGAACCTTCAAGTGACTGGGAAGATAACAAGAACCTTCAAGTGACTGGGAAGATAACAAGAACCTTCAAGTGACTGGGAAGATAACAAGAACCTTCAAGTGACTGGGAAGATAACAAGAACCTTCAAGTGACTGGGGGGTTAACAAGAACCTTCAAGTGACTGGGGGGATAACAAAAACCTTCAAGGGACTGGGGGATAACAAGAACCTTCAAGTGACTGGGGGATAACAAGAACCTTCAAGTGACTGGGGGATAACAAGAACCTTCAAGGGACTGGGGAGATAACAAGAACCTTTAAGTGACTGGGTGGATAACAAGAACCTTCAAGTGACTGGGGGATAACAAGAACCTTCAAGTGACTGGGAGATAACAAGAACCTTCAAGTGACTGGGGAGATAACAAGAACATTCAAGGGACTGGGGAGATAACCAGAACCTTCAAGTGACTGGGGAGATATTAAGAACCTTCAAGTGTGGGGAGATAGCAAGAACCTTCAAGGGACTGGGGAGATAACAAGAACCTTCAAGTGACTGGGTGGATAACAAGAACCTTCAAGTGACTGGGGGATAATAAGAACCTTCAAGTGACTGGGGAGATAACAAGAACCTTCAAGTGACTGGGGAGATAACAAGAACCTTCAAGTGACTGGGTGGATAACAAGAACCTTCAAGTAACTGGGGGATAAGAAGAACCTTCAAGTGACTGGGGGATAACAAGAACCTTCATGTGACTGGGTGGATAACAAGAGCCTTCAAGTGATTGGGAAGATAACAAGAACCTTCAAGTAACTGGGAAGATAACAAGAACCTTCAAGTGATTGGGAAGATAACAAGAACCTTCAAGTGACTGGGGGGATAACAAGAACCTTCAAGTGACTGTAGGGATAACAAGAACCTTCAAGTGACTGGGAAGATAACAAGAACCTTCAAGTGATTGGGAAGATAACAAGAACCTTCATGTGACTGAGGGGGTTAACCAAAACCTTCAAATGATTGAGAGGATAGCAAGACCCTCCATATGATTGAGAGGATAACAAGAATCTTCAAATTGAGAGGATAAGAGGAACCTTCAAAACAAGAGATGTCAAGAAATGTCGGAACAGTGTTAAGGAGATATGCTCCACTGTGGGATTGTGTGTGGTCTGGTCGGAGAGAATGCAAGCGCCTCACCACTTGGCTCCTTCAACGATCTTGGGATTGTTAATGTGAAGTAGGAGAGAGAGGGGTTCCAGATGCTGATGAAGTCTATTACTAAAAGAAATTAGTGCAGCCTTTCTCCCTCTCTGATCAGTCCAGATTACCTCTCGTTTCCCAAGCTCTGTATGACCCTAACGGATTTGACGCTTCCTTATGAATGTAATAATAATAATAATTACTTAAAATAACCGTAAAGAATCCCTTCACTAATCTTTTAGGAGCAGTATAGGAGGATAGAAATGTTGGTAATTCTCTTCGTGTCTCCTTGGCTACATGTGTTATCTTGAATCTCATTTGGTGTCTAATTTGATCCAATTGATCATCTGCTAGGGAAAGATTGAGCTTCGGGAACTCAAGTGTTGTCACAGTTTCAGGATACGAGAGGAGGGTTCACGTGAAAGCTTACCTTTATAAGGTCTGCCACTTTGCCAGAATTCTAGCCATAGACTGTGTGTGTGTGTGTGTGTGTGTGTGTGTGTGTGTGTGTGTGTGTGTGTGTGTGTGTGTGTGTGTGTGTGTGTGTGTGTGTGTGTTTGTGTGTGATTGTTATATTGTGTATAAGATCACAAAATGATGCAGTATGGGAGCAGTATTCGTGTTACTGGTATTTGAGGTAATGTTTCAGTTGTTTGGGAATGCTAGTCCCTGGTACAAGAGCATCCCGGTACTGATGACTCGCTTCATTTTTGGTGATTTGTTGGCCCATTAAAGGTTAGCCATTTGTTTTGGTTTGGGTTGGTCATAAATCTGTCCGGGGCCACAATGGGGGCCACGTTCAATTACACCTGCGCTATTAATTCCAGCGTTTATTATTTCCCATTCATTTCTTTGCCGACGATAGAGTAACGCGAATTACTATTTGGGGGAGGAGGGTATGTGTGTTTTATGGATAAATCATCCTTATCTGTTTCATAAATGCGGCGAGGTAAAGTAAGAGTCAGAGACTGTTAGATCTGACAGTTTAGAGGTGTAGGAGCGTGACCGCGGCACATTTGATATCTTTGAGTGGAAAAGGAAACCACTGGTGTGTAAGTTATGGGGGCAGAACATGGGAAGAGGGAAGTCATGACTCCTGCTCTATGATGGGTGAGGTTGTATGGTTCAAGTGGCAAGGACTGTGTTGTTGGATCTGGCTGGGTGTGCTGAACAGAGGGTTGGATTGCTCACTCAGGTATTATAGGTCAACTCTGATTGTAGGTTAATTACTGGAAGTACATACGATGCAGGTAAGCTTGTGAGACGCATCTTAGACGTATCTAGTACACCAGGAATAACAGGAACACCAGGAATAACAGGAACACCAGGAATAACAGGAACACCAGGAATAACAGGAACACCAGGAATAGGAATAATTCTAATTTAGCCTTTGATATACCTTTGAAGAATTTCGAGAGTATATCTACTCTCTGAGCCCGGCCATGGGCCAGGCTCGCCTGGTCAACCAGGCTGTTGCTGCTGGAGGCCCGCTGCACCACATATCCATCACAGCCTAGTTGATCTGGCACCTGGTGAAGATACTTGTCTAGTTTCCTCTTGAAGGTTTCTACACTTGTTCCAGCAGTGTTTCTGATATCTTCTGGTAAGATGTTGAAAAGTCTGGGACCCCGGATGTTGATACAGTGTTCCCTTATTGTCCCCACCGCACCCCTGCTCCTCACTGGGTTTATTTTTCACAATAAGGACAATAAGGGAACACTGTATCAACATCCGGGGTCCCAGACTTTTCAACATCTTACCAGAAGATATCAGAAACACTGCTGGAACAAGTGTAGAAACCTTCAAGAGGAAACTAGACAAGTATCTTCACCAGGTGCCAGATCAACTAGGCTGTGATGGATATGTGGTGCAGCGGGCCTCCAGCAGCAACAGCCTGGTTGACCAGGCGAGCACCAGACGAGCCTGGCCCATGGCCGGGCTCAGAGAGTAGATGTACTCTCGAAATTCTTCAAAGGTATATCAAAGGCTAAATTATAATTATTCCTATTCCTGGTGTTTGATATTACATCCTCTTCAAGTACTCTGGCCGCTTTTCCAGGTTCGTATAGACATAGGTCGCTCCTCTGTCGCTCCCTTTAATAGATGTGACTCACGAAATCGTAATGACACGATTGCAAACAAACCATACCACGGGTGGGGTTTGAACTCGCGGTCAGAGAATTAAGGCTACTCTCCCATTACTTGTATTAAGCTTAACTGCCTCCCATTTACCAGGCTCTAAATAGCTTTTACTGTCGTTGAATCATAATTATTTTAGTTTGTCTTATATCCCACTACTTATATTCACTTAGTTAATGATTTCTAATCACTGTGTAAGTTTTTCCATGTTTTCTCTGGTAATATTATCTTAATATTATAATAATATCTTACACATGGTGGGCTGCAACACAGTCGCAGACAGGCAATCTTAACAATGCAAGACGCAAGACGCTGAAGGTTTCCGTCCTCCGTGCTTTGTCTTATATGGTGGGATGTATTCTGATTATTATTTACTCTGTGGGGAACACGCAGCTCATGTTATCTGCTTTTTTAATTGTTCTGTATTTTTTCTTTCCCACTCATCCTAAATTTTTATTGCATTTTTTGTTTTCTTTATTTGAGAGATTCTTCTGGCGGCCTAGTTGTTGTATTTCCATCATCAGTGTTGCCAAGACCAACAGTATTACCAACTGTTTCCAGCTCATGCACAGTAGCACACACACACACACACACACACACACACACACACACACACACACACACACACACACACACACACACACACACACACACACACACACACACACACACACACACACACACACACAACACAAACAATGGTAAGACCAAAGCAAGTCCTTGGTTTACCCAAAGGTGCAGGAAGGAAAAAACTAAGTGCATTAGAGAATGGAAGAGGTATAGAAGGCAAAGGACCCAGGAAAACAAGGAGATCAGTCGAAGAGCCAGAAACGAATATGCACAGATGAGGGAGGCACAGCGACAGTATGAAAATGACGTAGCATCGAAATTCAAGTCTGACCCGAAACTGCTGTTTAGCCACATTAGGAGAAAGACAACAGTCGAAGACCAGGTGATCAGGCTGAGGAAAGAAAGTGGGGAACTCACAAGAAACGATCAAGAGGTATGCGAGGAGCTCAATATGAGATTTAAGGAAGTATTCACAGTGGAGACAGGAAGGACTCTGGGAAGACAGGACAGAGGGGGACACCAACAGGGAATAGACCAACAAGTGCTGGATGATATGTACACAACTGAGGAGGAGGTGAAGAAACTGCTAAGTGACCTTGATACCTCAAAGGCAATGGGACCGGACAACATCTCCCCGTGGGTCCTCAGGGAGGGAGCAGATATACTGTGTGTGCCATTAACCACAATCTTCAACACATCCCTTGAAACTGGGCAACTACCTGAGGTATGGAAGACCGCAAATGTTGTTCCCATTTTAAAAAAAGGAGCTAGAAAAGAGGCACTAAATTACAGACCAGTGTCACTGACGTGTATATTATGCAAAGTCATGCAGAAGATTATCAGGAGGAGAGTGGTGGAGCACCTGGAGCGGAACAAGATTATAAACGACAACCAGCACGGATTCATTGAAGGCAAATCCTGTGTCACAAACCTTCTGGAGTTTTATGACCAAGTTACAGAAGTAAGACACGAGAGTGAGGGGAGGGTTGATTGCATTTTCTTGGACTGAAAGAAGACCTTCGACACAGTTCCTCACAATAGACTAGTGGAGAAACTAGAGGATCAGGCGCGTATAACAGGAAGGGCACTGCAATGGATCAGAGAATACCTGACAGGGAGGCAACAACGAGTCATGGTACGGGATGAGGTATCACAGTGGGCACCTGTGACGAGCAGGGTCCTACAGGGGTCGGTCCTAGGACCAGTGCTATTTTTTGGTATATGTGAATGACATGATGGAAGGGATAGACTCAGAGGTGTCCCTGTTCGCAGATAATGTGAAGTTAATGAGGAGAATTAAATCAGATGAGGATCAGGCAGGACTTCAAAGAGACCTGGACAGGCTGGACACGTGGTCCAGCAACTGGCTTCTTGAATTCAACCCTGCCAAATGCAAAGTCATGAAGAGCGGAGAAGGGCAAAGAGGACCGCAGACAGAGTATAGACTAGGTGGCCAAGGATTGCAAACCTCGCTCAGGGAGAAAGATCTTGGGGTGACCATAACACCGAGCATGTCTCCGGAGGCACACATCAACCAGATAACTGCTGCAGCATATGGGCGCCTGGCAAACCTGAGAATAGCGTTCCGATACCTTAGTAAGAAATCGTTCAAGACACTGTACACTAAGTACATCAGGCCCATACTGGAGGATGCAGCACCAGTTTGGAACCCACACCTGGTCAAGCACGCCAAGAAATTAGAGAAAGTGCAAATGATTTGCAACAAGGCTAGTTCCGGAGCTCAGGGGTATGTCCTACGAAGAAAGGTTGAGGGAAATCGGACTGACGACATTGGAGGAGAGGAAGGTGAGGGGAAACATGATAACGACATACAAAATATTGCGTGGAATAGATAAGGTGGACAGAGACAGGTTATTCCAGAGAGGGGACACAGAAACAAGGGGTCACAATTGGAAGCTGAAGACTCAGACGAGTCAGAGGGATGTTAGGAAGTATTTCTTCAGTCATAGATTCGTCAGGAAGTGGAATAGCCTAGCAAGTGATGTAGTGGAGGCAGGAACCATACATAGCTTTAAGACGAGGTATGACAAAGCTCAGGAAGCAGAGAGAGAGGGAGGACCTAGTAGCGATCAGTGAAGAGGCGGGGCCAGGAGCTGAGTCTCGACCCTGCAACCACAATTAGGTGAGTACACACACACACACACACACACACACACACACACACACACACACACACACACACACACACACACACACAGGTTTGCAACAAGACTAGTCCCAGAGCTAAGAGGTATGTCCTACGAGGAGAGGTTAAGGGAAATCAACCTGACGACACTGGAGGACAGGAGAGATAGGGGGGACATGATAACGACATACAAAATACTGAGAGGAATTGACAAGGTGGACAAAGACAGGATGTTCCAGAGATTGGACACAGTAACAAGGGGACACAGTTGGAAGCTGAAGACACAGATGAATCACAGGGATGTTAGGAAGTATTTCTTCAGCCACAGAGTAGTCAGTAAGTGGAATAGTTTGGGAAGCGATGTAGTGGAGGCAGGATCCATACATAGCTTTAAGCAGAGGTATAATAAAGCTCACGGCTCAGGGAGAGTGACCTAGTAGCGATCAGTGAAGAGGCGGGGCCAGGAGCTCGGACTCGACCCCGCAACCTCAACTAGGTGAGTACAACTAGGTGAGTACACACACACACACACACACACACACACACACACACACACAACACACAACACAACACACAACACAACACTACACACACACACACACACACCACACACACACACACACACTACACATACACACTACACACACACACACACACACACAACCACACACACACACACACACACACACACACACACCACAGCACACACACACACACACACACACACACACACACACCAACCACACACACACACACACACACACACACCACACCACCACACACACACACACACACACACACACACACACACACACACACACACACACACACACACCACACACACACACACACACCACACCACACACACACACACACACACACACACACACACACACACACACACACACACACTTTTTCTTTTAGCTGTTTTGTCTTGATGTTCCCACGCGACGCCTATTTCAATGCTAATCCTTAATCTTGAATACTTATTCGCGTCTCACATATATTGTTTGTTCACCACTTCATTGTTTGTTCACGTTTTATTTGTTCAAAAACTCATTACTTGTTCATGTTTGTTCACTTATTGTTCCTCTACTAACTCCTTGTTCACTCACTTCATGTTTATTCACCAGCCCTCCAGAGTGCAGAGAAGTATGCCTCACCCTCCACAGTAATCATCATCCCCACATTAACTGTTCTCTCCTAGCCTTGTATTATTCCCTGGCTGCTAAAACAATACACCAGTCTGCCACATGTACAGTACAGGTAGGTTGGGGTCCACTACAAATTACTCCTCGCATTTCATCACTTCTGCCATGTCATCTACATGTACCATCTGAAGTGTGTCTTATAGGAGTGCCTGCCCCAAGCACAGATAGTCAACTGACCAAGTCTTCAATCAAGACCTGGTCAAGTCCGGGCTTTAGGATTATCTACAGGTAATGCTACAAATATTCTGTCACGTTTTCGGTATTATTTTCACGTGATATTAAATGTTATGTCAATTCGCTTCCTTTCGGAACTTCTATCTTTATTTTTTCACATATATGTTACGTAAAATGACAATACTCGGATCAAAACCTCCGCTTCTAATTTGTAGCCGTCATTTAACTAAAATGAACGATATCAGTATTATTATTATTACTGCTGCTGCTGCTAGTAGTAGTAGTAGTACTATTACTACTATTATTGTTAGTAGTAATACTAGTACTACTATTACTACTAACAGTAATAGTAATAATAATATTATTATTTCTTTTCTGTAGTATACAAGTAATGTAGTTCACATGTAATAAAATATTGTTAAGAAACACGTTGGGTTGCGTGTTGCAAGCACCAACAGCCTGACCGATACTGCTGTCAGCTAGTAGGCCTGGTCTAAGATAGGGCCACAGGGGCGATGAGACCCCCCCCCCCCGAACTCTACAAGACATATACATGTTGCAGGAAAGCTGAATGTTTATTCATCGTTTATTACACTCACCAGGTGACTTAACTCACGCTGACGTCATTTGTCCAGTTACTTGTTAGTCACCTCTGTGTGGCTAGGACATAACTAGCGGTTCTTCAACCTTCCACAATGAATGGTTCCCCAGCCCTACATAACGAATCTTTAGTTTACAAGGAATCAGACGACGCGGCTATATAGTCTGTTTACTCCGCCACTGTTACCCGCCTTCCTCACGTATATTTTTTTGATAAATATACATATATTTACGTTAATTAGAGCTAAAGTAATCTAATCCAAAATAGTTTATATCCATTAAGTCAATTAATTTGTTCTTGGCATAGATCGTTCAGAAGTGAACGCATGGGAACGTAAGTCTACTATGTACTTGAACGAGATTGTCTCGTATTTTGTTTCTGAAACGTCGATAACGACAGACATAGCTTGCTGGAAAATACTGACACTTGTGTACAAGAGATGTGCCGACGGCGATATACATTTATTGATGTGTGTTTGAATACATCATTGAAGCGTGATCTAGTGTCCAGGAGTGTATCATTGTTCAGGAGTGTATCATTGTTCAGGAGTGTATCATTGTTCAGGAGTGTATCATTGTTCAGGAGTGTATCATTGTTCAGTAGTGTATCATTGTTCAGTAGTGTATCATTGTTCAGTAGTGTATCATTGTTCAGTAGTGTATCATTGTTCAGTAGTGTATCATTGTTCAGTAGTGTATCATTGTTCAGTAGTGTATCATTGTTCAGTAGTGTATCATTGTTCAGTAGTGTATCATTGTTCAGTAGTGTATCATTGTTCAGTAGTGTATCATTGTTCATGAGTGTATCATTGTTCAGGAGTGTATCATTGTTCAGTAGTGTATCATTGTTCATGAGTGTATCATTGTTCAGTAGTGTATCATTGTTCAGTAGTGTATCATTGTTCATGAGTGTATCATTGTTCAGGAGTGTATCATTGTTCAGGAGTGTGCCAGTCTCCATGTTTTGATCAATTATTGCCAACAACAGCGTCTAGCTTTCTGTACACCCGCAGCTCATCCTGGGTGATAGGTTACTGTACACCCGCAGCTTTTCCTGGGTGATAGTTTACTGTACACCCGCAGCTTTTCCTGGGTGATAGTTTACTGTACACCCGCAGCTTTTCCTGGGTGATAGTTTACTGTACACCCGCAGCTCATCCTGGGTGATAGTTTACTGTACACCCGCAGCTTTTCCTGGGTGATAGTTTACTGTACACCCGCAGCTTTTCCTGGGTGATAGTTTACTGTACACCCGCAGCTCATCCTGGGTGATAGTTTACTGTACACCCGCAGCTTTTCCTGGGTGATAGTTTACTGTACACCCGCAGCTCATCCTGGGTGATAGTTTACTGTACACCCGCAGCTCATCCTGTGAGTGATAGATTATTGCGTAACTGCTGTACATCCTGTGAGAGGAAGCGCAAAAGCAGTACAGACATGACGCAGGAGTTTTATCATACCACAGTGGGTAGATAGATATGACCTTGTATATTAGAGATTTCAGCTATGACACTCCTCGTAAAGCTGTTAGTGTATCTAGTCCACGCAAATTGTGGATACTCGCTTAAAATATTTCTAGATTATATTATTAGCATTATATACTATATCTTGCAGGAGTTGCGTGGAACAGTCACTAAGACGTTAAATTGTTTGAGCAATCTTAGGTTACAGTGTAAACACAACTCAAGTGCAGCTCACTGCCAGTTTTGTTAAAAGTTGTATATTATTTGATAGCATCTTTGACCTTTGGTTACAGTGTGTATCCCTCTCTTTGTCAACACACTTTGTTACTTATGTATAAGATGCTTATACAGTATGATGTGCCAGAGTTACTCAACGCTTATCAGTACTCAGACACTGACAGTATCTCTCAGTCTTCTTCAGACACGTGTTTACCTCCACATATTTCATTTTGATCGATAACGAATCTGTAAGGAAGAACTTCTCGTGTTCCTTCTTGAATACATGGCTCTTGTGGTAATACTCCTTATAATTGAAAGGAGGGTATTGAAAGGTTTTGAACCGTTTATGAGGTATTTCGTAGTCCACTTAATGCACTCCTGCTTCTCAGTGAGTGTATTTTGCGCTGTCTACTGAGCACTGATCTCATAGGCAGATCCATTCCCTGCAGTATTTTCCAAGTGTCATCTATAAGTCTCTCTCACCTACGCTCCAGTGAGTATAGTTTAGGTGTTTAAAATTGATGCAGGCAGTGTAAATTCGCCTTACATTCTCCTGAACTGCAATTTCGTCAGGCCTTAAATTGAGGCTGTTAGCCTGGTGGATAAAGCAATCAACAATGAAGCATGGCTTCAAGCCGGGCCTTCAGGGTAGAGAAGAACTGTAGAAACTGCTCACAGGTATGTCCCAGGTTGCATGTTGAGGCATTTATATAGGTTTCATGTTGCTCGTAATGTTCTTTCAGTAAAATCAGGAGTGTGTCAACCTATAAGAATTTTTACCGATTTATTTCAGGCGTAGAATCTTACCTACACCTTTAAACAGCTTCCCGAGTGTTTAAACTTTAAAGACTCTTGAAGAAGCACGCGAAGCATTTTTCCTTAAGAATTCCACTCGTTGTTGGGTTGTCTTCGATGTAAGTAATTGTTACTTCCACGGGAGACCCACAGCTTTTTATGTATGTTAAAGGAAAGTAAACAGTTGAACATAGGGAAGGAAGTGAGGGAAAAATTAAAGCCCTAGAGCAAATTTATAAATAAATGGGAATAATTGAAAGGTTTCTTGATGAAGACGACGATAAATTCTTGGAGCACTAAATGGCTGTGCCCACGGTGTGAGTCTGACGGTGTGAGCTGACCACGTGTGAGCTGACACGGTGTGAGCTGCCACGGTATGCACTGTGAGCTGACCCACGGTGTGAGCTGACCCACGGTGTGAGTCTGACCCACGGTGTGAGTCTGACCCACGGTGTGATGACCTGGAACCCACGGTGTGAGTCTGACCCACGGTGTGAGCCTGACCCACGGTGTGAGCCTGACCCACGGTGTGAGCCTGACCCACGGTGTGAGCCTGACCCACGATGTGAGCCTGACCCACGGTGTGATCTGCTGTTCTGACCACTTGACGACGTTTAACTAAGCTGTGCCTCACACGGTATTGCTCTCACTGTTCTCACTCTCGTAGAGTTTTAACCAGAACTCTCACTCGTAGAGCTGCGTTCATCTTTTTTTTTTCCTACCATTTTCTCTTCATAGTTTATTCTTTAGCATTGATGTTGCTATCTTCTATATTTTGCATCCTTCCTTTACTGTATAATCTATACAGGTGAACATAATTTTAAATCTCTCTCACCTTTATTATTATATTTTAGCGTTACTCTTTCATTATTTTACTTTTCTATCCTCAATGTTCCCAATTTTCTTTCGCTTAAATGGCAGGATCCTCCCCTCTCGACCCCCTCCCCTCTCGACCCCCTCCCCTCTCGACCCCTCCCCTCTCGACCCCCTCCCCTCTCGACCCCCTCCCCCCCACCCTCTACCTCCACCCAGTGTTCCTGCTCACGTAATCCAATTATCATTTCTCTTATTTTCTCCCTTACCAGGTCATTTAGTTTCCCGTAACCCAATCACTTCAATACACCTTTTTTTTCCCTCCCAGCATTAAAAAAACTTTTCCTCTCCCAGTTTTCCATGTGCCTGTATTATAAATTTTTTTTTTTTTTTGGTACTTGCATATATTGTTAGCTTTATCTCCGCGGAACTCACGTGTCTTTAAAAGTTATCCAGAGCTGTTTGTGTACTCGTCTTCAGCCACATCTGTATTCATTGCTTTTCTGATCAACTCGGCTGTCAGTGCTTGTAGTTTGCTACTCTGCCAGGTTCAACAGACACACTGTAAAAGGCTCAAGTAAAGTTCCCTGAAACAATTTCCCGATCAGGCAGAGCAGTGGTGCAGCGAACACCAACAGCCTCACTGATCAGGTTGTCAACAGGGAGGCCTGGTCTGGACTGGGAGGTGAGGGTGGTGATTCCCGGAGCCTTCAAGTAGTCTTGAGGAGGCGGGTAAAAGACAGGTTCGTACATGGTCCGTACATGTGTGAAATTATCGTATGCTGGATGATATAAGCACCATACTGGTACATGTCTTTTGACAGTGGTCCAGGACGGACCGAAACGTCGTCATACGTTTCCTCTCCTAATTGCCGAGTATGTTCCAGCCATGGTACTGTAAATTTTATTTTGCGTGTAATTTAATCACCGTAGGTTCAGCTAAGATGACTGGAACCGCTGATTCTCAATCCTTTCTCCTGTGATACATTTTAAAAACCACAACGTTATTTATGATGACTGGGAACAATGCTGCTTCTCAACCCGGTCACCCGTGGCAGCCCCTTTTTCAAAATTGTGGCCACACACCATTCGGTCGACGAAAACATGGCAAACAAGTCAGTGATTACGTGCATTTTGGCAACACTGATCTGCAATATTGTACCAAAAAAGGATTTCCAGTTAGTTGCTTTCCCAGTTGCTGGTTCTGCATCGTGCTGAATTCCGAAATTGACAAGAATATGCATTTTTTTTTTCACTTTTTTTCTCCTGCTGACCTCAAATGCGGTATCAGAATGGCAGTAATGAATACAGCGTAATAATGAATAAAACTGTAGTAATAAATAACGTAGTAAAAGAAACCTGAAGGCAAAATAACAGTTTTTCCAGAAATTACTGGAATGTATGAGAGTGCCATCTACCGAGCACACAGCAAACCTCCAAGCTGATATAAACCAGGTCTTCCTGTGGGCAACAGACGACAGTATGATGCTAAACGACGACAAATTTCAGCTACTCCTGTATGGAAAATTTGAGGAAATTAAAACTGGGAAGAAATATTAAATGGGCTTATGCCACTCAGTAAAGTGGAAGGTTAATGTGAGAAACTCAGACTGATAATGTCAGAGGATCTGATATTCAAGGATCGTAACCAGAACAAGATGCTAAACCAGTGTTGACATTCTTTAAGTCACGTTTTCTCTCTAAACTGGTATACCTTGCCTTTGATGAATTTCAGGAGTTTTTCTACTAACGCAGCCCGGCCCTGGGCCAGGTTCGTTTGGTGCTTGCTTGGTCAGCCAAGTTGTTGCACCTGGTGGCCCCCCTCACCCTCATATATATTACAGCCTGATTGATCTGGTGGTTGTGATGGTAGTGGCGGCGTACAGTAAGGCTTCGTGGGAATTATCGTAGTCTCTAACCACACATAAACTTGTTATTTGGAGGAGTTGTTCAGATGGGTTGAGCTTCACTGTGACACGCTTCAGCTTGAGTAACCTGCATGTTGCAAACTTGCAATTGTAAGTGGTTGTAAATCTCTTGTAAGTCGACTTCATAGTTAAACAAATTAGTGTGAGGAGGCTTACCCTGGTGTGTGTGTGTGTGTGTGTTATTTACTATCTGTCAAGGCACTTGTCGGCAAGACACTTGGCTTCTGTGTACTTACCTATTTCTGGTTGCAGGGGTCGATTCACAGCGCCTGGCCCCGCCTCTTCGCTGAACTCGTTGTATGTATTAGGGGGCGGGGATTGGGGCGAGCACTGAGTGTGATCACGGGTGTGGCCACCGCATGTTTACCTTACCAGCCATTACTTCAGATTTACCATCATAAACTGCTGCATAATTATTGGCTAATGAAGATGAGTCGTGGGCAGTTCTGGGAAGGATAGTTTGCCTCGTATAAATTGATGCAAATATATAAATTTTCCACCTCGGTTAAGCAGAGTTATCAATAAACTTAAAGTGCAGCTGTGAAGTGTGTTTGATTGAAAATGATCTTCGTGTTATTCTGGGCACGCAGGCTGCCTCTCACCCAGGGCTCGCCTCTTGTAAGTTAGTATCCATGATACTAGGCTGGGGTGATACAACACGGGAGATACCGCTGTCTTGGTTTCACTCTTGTGATATACACGAGAGATGTTGGTCAATGTTTGGCACGACACTGGTTGCTTATTAGCATTACCCGACCAGGGTTGGTTGGCTCGCAGTACCCGATGCCGCTTGGTCGGGTACTGAGTGGCGTAATGGTGGTAGTAGTAGTGGTAGTGGTGGTGGTAGCAGTGGTGGTGGTGGTAGTAGTGGTGGTAGTGGTGCTGGTTGCAGTGGTAGTGGTGGTGGTGGTAGTAGTAGTGGTAGTGGTGGTGGTAGCAGCAGTAGTGGTGGTGGTAGTAGTAGTGGTAGTGGTGGTGGCAGCAGCAGCAGTAGTGGTGGTGGTAGTAGTAGTGGTAGTGGTGGTGGTAGTAGTAGTGGTAGTGGTGGTGGTAGTGGTGCTGGTTGCAGTGGTAGTGGCGCTGGTTGCAGTGGTAGTGGTGGTGGTAGTAGTAGTGGTGTTGATAGCAGTGGTAGTGGTGGTGTTGCTGGTAGCAGTGGTAGTGGTGATGGTAGTAGGTGTTCTGGTAGCAGTAGTGGTAGTGGTAGTAATGGTGGTGCTAGTAGTAGTGGTGGTGGTAGTAGTGATAGTGGTGGTGGTGAGCAACACCTGATCCTACACCGGAATACCTGATACAGGATGCCAATATAAGGGCTCCCAGTAATATTGAACTTGTTGTTCTGGGGTGTCAAGCACGATGCCACGTCCCACGATGCCACGTCCCACGATGCCACGTCCCACGATGTCACGTCCCCTGAAAGAACCTTATAAATTTATTTTCAGGAAACTCACTGACACCTGGGAGTTTATTAACAAAAGGTCATTTATTCATAAGTTCTCTGTAACTTGTACGTTTGATATACCTTTGGTGAATATCGAAAGTTTTTCTACTTCCGGAGCCTGGCCCAGGACCAGACTTGTCTGGTTAACCAGGCTGTTGTTGCTGGAGGCCCACTGGCCCACATATCCATCACTGCCTTGTTGATCTGACACTTGCTGGAGGTACTTGTTCATTTTCTTCTTGAAGACTTCTGCATTTGTCCCGGCAGTGTTTCTGATATCTTCTAGCAGGATGTTCAATAATCTAAGACCACGGATGTTAACACGGATGTTATTATTCCCATGGCGCCCCTACTGTTCACAGTTCCTACAGACTTTAACGAAGAATTTGGCAGCATACAACTGAGCTTGGCAGCATCCACTTGAACTTGGCAGCATCCACTTGAACTTGGCAGCATCCACTTGAACTTGGCAGCATCCACTTGAACTTGGCAGCATCCACTTGAACTTGGCAGCATCCACTTGAACTTGGCAGCATCCACTTGAACTTGGCAGCATCCACTTGAACTTGGCAGCATCCACTTGAACTTGGCAGCATCCACTTGAACTTGGCAGCATCCACTTGAACTTGGCAGCATACACGTGAATCCGGTACCAGCACCAAGAGCAGACATAGCATGAGAGGTTCACCAAATAGCCAAGTGGCAAGAGTACAAAGGAGACACAGCGTCTCCCTTGCGTGTTACGTTACGGCTGTGGAAACCATAAGCGAGCGTGTGACGCCTGGCCGATACCCTATGTGGATACCCCGTCCCTGATACCCCGTCGACCGAACATCCGAAATAGTTTCACTTATAATGTTTCCCAGCGTCAGTTTCAGAGGCTGCTGCTGCTGCATCCTCAGCTTTTTCCCCCATCCCCATCACCGCTACTTCCCACCCCTGTTCCCATTATTCCTCTCCCCATTCTTTTCCGTGCGTAGTTTGGTGTGAAGATAGAGCTGTGGCTGCATCTTGCCTGTAACACAAGGCGTCGAGGGGAGAGGATGGGGAGGGGAAGGGAGATTTGGGAAGGGGAGGAGGATCGGGGAGGGGAAGGGAGAGTTGGGAAGGGAAAGAGGATGGGGAGGAGAAGGAAATACGCCCCACGTCTACCAGTGTCTTAGCAGACATGGGCGGTCTTGGGGAGGGAGAGACACACGCGTATCTACCCGTCTGCTGACGCCATACTGGGGAGTGACGGGGGATGCTACTGGGGAGTGACGGGGGATACTACTGGGGAGTGGCGGGGGCATACTACTGGGGAGTAACCGGGGGACACAACTGGGGAGTGGCGGGGATGTTACTGGTGAGTGACGGGAGATACTACTGGGAGAGGCTGGGGATATTACTGGGAATGACCGGGATACTGCTGAGGAGTGGCGGGGGATACTAATGGGGAGTAGGGGGATACTTCTTAGGATTAGTGGGGGATACTACTGGGGAGTGATGGGGGATATTACTGGAGAGAGGTGGACAATACTACTGGGAGTGGCGGGGGATACTACTGGGGAGTAGCGGGGGACACTCATTGGGAGTAGCGGGAGATACAGCTGGCGAGTGGCGGGGGATACTACTTGGGAGTGAAATACTGTGGCTGGTTTCGAGAGGTTTCCTACTCCCACAGCCCGGCCTTGGGCCAGGCTTGTTTTGTACTTGCCTTGTCAACCAGGCTGTTGCTGCTGTTTAATGGGGATACTAGACCAGACAGAATAGGATGCGGGTGTTCCCTTGTGGTTGTAAATTTATTTACCTCTTGATTAAAAGCCTGCCTTCAGTCTTGGCTGCGGAAATAGGAAGACTGCCACAGCCGGGCTGATCAGGAACTGACGTAGGGAACTCATGAAAGTTCCTCTTGAAGACAGCTACACCTACATGTAGGTGCACACACGTGTGTGTGTGGGCTCAGTTTCTTTAAGCTTATCCCTATAAGGGGAAGACGGTGGAAAAGAACCATTAATGCCGTGAATGGCTAATCTGTTGACTGTGATCAACATATACGTGATCCGTGCATTCTTTAAGTGGAAATTTAACAAAATATTGGAAGTGCCAAGGAGCCAGACTAAGCCCAGTGTTGTTGGGAAACAGCAAGTGTTGCCACTCCAGGGAAGAAGTAAATTGTATTACTGTTGTGTGAATTAGGGAAAACTTGGACTACCATTAAGGGTAACTGTAGTGAAAGGAGTAGACTAGCTACAAATATATATATATATATATATATATATATATATATATATATATATATATATATATATATATATATATATATATATATATAATATTTATAAAAGAAACTACTAACACTGAGAAATCAGTATGAAATAAATTTAAATGAGTGTAAGGGGAAAATTACCGTAGGCCTAGCTGCCGTGAGAGTGATAAAACAACGATCTCAGTATAGTGCAGTGAAAAGAGAAGTGTATCTTAGATAAATATAGTGTATATCCTTTGTGATAACTAGTGTACAGCAGTGATAAAATAAAAGAAACAAAAAATTGTGAAGTGTGGCAGTGTGGGACAATCTACCCGTCCTGGTGTTGACATGTGACAAGTGTACACACAAAGGTTTGAGTTACCACTTATAATGACATGACTAGGATACCGATACATAGTGGAAAGACCTAGTGAATCTAAATTGTCAGTGGAGCGACTCAAAGATAGTGATTAAACATAATGGAAGTGTTTCTAAACTAAAATATGGCATCACATGCGAGAAGTGCCATGTACCCTGGGGTAATATGTTACAGCCATACATCTGGCATGGCTACCAGGCAACCACACAAGTCCATCATATACCACCATATTAACATCATATACCCCACACTACAATAGCTCAACCTTAGCAAGAAAACATGCACCTGACTTGTGTGTGTGGGGTGCTCTGGAAATATACCCGAATTAGAAAAGTTTGTGTGATGTTACCATAAATACTTTTAATGTATAGTAAGTCTCCATATTAAATACATCCCACATACCCATGCATTGACCCTCAAACATCCCACCAGTGTAGAGCAGAAAGGTAAAGTGAAAATCAGGTTCTTGTCTTACACAGTTTGCAAGTAGGATACAGGCAGGATGGCAGTACAGTATACCTGTGGGACATGTGAAAAGGCTCTTGGGAAAAAATTCAGAATCACATGCAATCTTTGTTTTGCAAAACATGTCTCCTGTGCAAGAATAAACACTGCATCCAAAAACAACATCAATCTAGAAAGGTGTTTCTGGATCTGCAGTAAGGATGTGGAACTATGGACAGATATCAGGAAAGTACTCAGGAGGTTAATAAATAATTAGCATGAAAACAAAGAGGAACTATTGGATAGTCTACCCAGAATATATAGAGCATGGGAGGATGGGAGAGGAGTAAAGTTTAACATTCAGAATGCCCAGTCTACAACAGTTGACCCAAAAATAAATAGGCACCCACTGGAAAAGCACAGGAATAAAAAAAATCAGCTAGCTCAGCCTCCAGCCATAGTGCAAATCCGGATTTGGCTAAAGACTGTAACACAACCACCACAGCCATAGACCCTATTACAAATGTTGTAGAGGAGTCCTCTTCTGGAAAAATTGTTGGCCTCCTGAAAACAGATGGTGGTGTCTCTCTGGCTTGGCTATCGAAGACTGTAGTGCACAAATTGGGAATACGTCCAGTACGAATTATATCCAACGTAAAGCAAAATGATGCAAATTATATGCTTGGGGCATCTGTAAGCATGGAATATCGAGGAAAACAAATGAGACATGCAACTTTGAGCATCCCTCCTGTCTAAAGGAGTGTGTCATTCTAATGCCTGAGATGTGCCACTCTTCAGTTCTCAATAAACAATGTTACAACACCAACTGCCCTGCATACCACTTAAAAGGGACCAAGAGGTACAAACCCCGTAAAATAAATCTTAGTAGTTACAGCAGTTACGACAGCTCCATTCTAAGTGATTTTTTAGTGGTAGGAAACGAAGAAAGAAAATGGAAAAAAGTAACCAAAATAGTTCACCACCTTGGAACCTTGTTGGACTGGCCCCTCCAGACTCACAACTACTGATGCAAACAAAATTCCCCCAACAAACATGCAACATGACCTCATTAATATTTGCTAATATACAGGGCCTTAAGCCATCCACCAACAACAAAGTATCTTTCATCAGTGGACTTCTAAGGGAGTCAAATGCAATATTCACAGCCTTCACAGATACCCATGCAAAAGATTACTTTGACAATGAAATATGGATACCTGGGTACAGTCTTTTCGGATGTGACAGAGTCGCTCATATGCACGGAGATACTGAACACCACAAATGATGTAGTCGAAGTTCTAACAATAAAAATCGAGAACCAAAACTTAGTCATTGTGCTTGTATATAAGCCACCAGATGCTACTTCCTAACAGCTCAAGGATAAGCTATCGTAAACTGACTACTGTCTGGAGAACCTTCCAGCACCATCCCCCAAACATCTTGCTGCTTGGTGACTTCAATCTAAGACATACAAAATGGAAGAATGTTGCAAATAATGTGTAGCAGAAATAATTCCTGGAGGCTCCTCAGATGAAAAGTCACACCCATATGAGCTGATGAATTTGTGCACTAAACACTCCCTAAACCAGTAGATAGTGGAGCCAACAAGACTGGAGAACACACTAGACCTTATTTTCACAGTTAATATGAGGACCTGATAAGAAACATAATAATATCAAAAACAACTAATTCTGATCCCAATCTAATCGAAGTCCAGACTTACATGCCCAGGGGTCCAGATCAGCAAAATGCATGAAGCTATGAGGGTACCTTTACCAAATTCAACTTCAACAACAAAAACATCAACTGGGATCAAGTAAACTATGTCCTAAATGAAACACGTTGGAAGATAAATTACATGGACCCTAAGCAGTGCCTTGAAAAGATCACCTTTCTTGTAGCTGAAATGTGTTCAAGGTATATTCTGATAAGAAAAAAGAAGAGACGAAGTAAACTGGAAAGTAGATGCTTCCTCTACAGGGCACGGCGAAGAATCACTGAGCTAATCAAGAATGCTAGATTATATCTGAAACGCGGAAAGGAAGTGCTAACCAGAGAAGTGGAAAATATTGAGCTTTAGTTAAAGGACTCATACAGGATCCAGGTGAGACATCAGGAGCTAAAAACTTTTAGTGAAATTGAAAGAAATTCGAAATATTTCTTTTTATATGCCAAAAACAAGGCAAAAACCACATCTAGTATAGAGCCCCTGCTCAGAGAAGACGGATCCTACACAGATGACAAAAAAGAAATGAATGAGATACTGAAATATCACTATGATTCTGTGTTCATCGAGCCACTAATCAGTCTTAAGATAGACAATCCAAATATTTTTTCTTGAATGAACCTAAAAAATTTGTCAGTGTATGCCGAATTTCTGATATAACCCTAACTTCACTAGACTTTGAGAAAGCCGTTGACAACATGCCCATGCACTCAGCCCCAGGCCCAGACTCGTGGAACTCTGTGTTCATTAAGAACTGCAAGAAACCCCTCTCACCAGCCCTATGTATGCTGTGGAAAAGGAGCTTAGACACAGGTGAGATTCCACAGTCACTAAAAATAATGGATACAGCCCCACTACATAAAGGTGGCAACAAAACAATAGCTGAGAACTATAGACCAATAGCTTTAACATCCCACATCATAAAAATCTTTGAAAGAGTTCTAAGAAGCAGGATTGCAGACCACTTGGACTCCCAAAAATTGCACGATCTAGGGCAGTATGGGTTCAGAGTAGGTCTCTCCTGCCTCTCGCAACTACTGGACCACTATGATATAGTCTTGGATGCACTGGAAAACAAACAGAATGTAGATGTAGTATACACAGATTTTGCAAAAGCCTTTGACAATTGCGATCATGGTGTAATAGCACACAAAATGCGTTCTAAAGGGATAACTGGCAAAGTAGGCAGATGGGTCTTCAACTTTCTAACAAATCGAACACAAAGAGTAGTGGTAAACAGTTAAATCGGAAGCTGCCATAGTGAAGAGCTCTGTTCCACAAGGCACAGTACCCGCCCCTATCCTGTTACTCATCCTCATTTCAGACATAGACAGAGATGCAAACAATAGCACCGTATCATCCTTTGCAGACGATACTAGAATCTGCATGAGACTGTCATCCATTGAGGACACGGCAAAGCTCCAAGAAGATATAAACCAAGTTTTCCTGTGGGCAACAGAGAACAATATGATGTTCAATGAAGACAAATTCCAACTACTCTTTTATGGAAAACTGGGGGAAATAATAGCTAGAACTGAGTATACTACAAACTCTAATCACACAGTTGAGCGGAAAAGTAATGTGAGGGACCTGGGAGTGGTAATGTCTGAGGCTCTCATCTTCAAGGATCACAACAGTGCCACTATCACATCTGCGAGGAAACTGATAGGATAGATAATGAGAATATTCAAGACAAGAGATGCCAAGCCAATGATGATCCTTTTTAAATCAATTGTTCACTCTAGGCTGGAATACTGCTGTACATTAACATCTCCATTGAAGGTAGGTGAAATTGCAGATCTAGAGAATGTACAGAGAACCTTTACTGCACATATAAGTTCCATCAAACACCTAAACTACTGGGAACGCTTGGAAGCACTTGATTTGTACTCGCTGGAGCGCAGGCGAGAGAGATACAGCATAATCTACACCTGCATGATCCTAGAGGGACTGGTCCCTAATCTACACACAGAAATTACTCCCTACGAAAGCAAAAGACTTGGCAGACAATACGACATACCCCAGTGAAAAGTAGGGGTGCCATTAGTACACTGAGAGAAAACACATTAAGTGTCTGGGGCCCAAGACTGTTTAACAACCTCCCACCAGCCATAAGGGAAATTACCAATAGAACCCTCGTTGTCTTCAAGTTGCTGGACAGATACCTAAAGTCAGTGCCGGATCAGCCGGGCTGTGGTTCGTACGTTGGACTACGTGCGGCCAACAGTAACAGCCTCGTTGATCATACCCTAATCCACCAAGAGGCCTGTCATGGACCGGTCCGCGGGGACGTTGATCCCCGGAATATCCTTACCTTTGATATACCTTTGAAGAGTTTCGAGAGTTTCACTACTCTCGGAGCCCGGCCATGGACCAGGCTCGTCTGGTGCTTGCCTGGCCAACCAGGCTGTTGCTGCTGGGGGACCACTACCCCACATATCTATGACAGCCTGGTTGATATGGCACCTGGTGAAGATACTTGTCCAGTTTCCTCTTCAAGGCTTCTACACTTGTTCCATCCGTGTTTCTGATATCTTCTGGTAAGATGTTGAATAGTCTGGAACCCTGGATGTTGGAGTCTATCTTCCAGGTAGACTCCAGGTAGAGGGGCTGTTGGTTATTCCTTGTATATATAATTTCACTGTGAAGATTTTGAGGCAGTCCTTCATGTATATTCCAGCAAAGTTTATGTTGTTTAAATATAAATAAGTGAAACAAAGCTCATCGCAGTTTAATAAAAAAATATATTCACGAATTAGAGGGAAATTTAATATTACAGTTCAAAAAGAATTAAGCATTTGTTATAACGCACAGGATAGAGGCTAGGCAAAACGTGCTCGAAATCAGCAGTCAAACAGTCAGAGCACAAAATAATAAAATAAACGAGTTAAAACTAATTGCACGTACAGAAAACGTAGATATTATAACAATAACAGAGACCGAGTCTAATTCGAAAAGTTGGGAGTTGCCTGTTGACTGCCACGCAGCGATGGAAACTATTCCACACTTACAGGAATAATAGGAAAAGGGAGGAGTGGCCTGGTGGGTCAGGGGAAGACTTGAGCCGATCCATCAAAAAAATAAGCTGAGGAAGAGACAATGTGTCTATGACTGTTTAGTTACAGTTTCTTGAAGAATGTGTTAAGAATGAAAGAATTTATCATCAGACGCCAGGCTGTCTTCAAGGCTCCTGGTTGTCTGAGGGAACCAGATAACGTGGTGGCCTGGAATTTTACCACTCACTCGCCGCGAGTTCAGTTCCCGCCCGTGGTATGGTTTGAAATGGTTAAGTTTCTTAAGTCAATTCCAGATCAGCTGGGCTATGGTGCATACGTTGGTCTGCGTGCTGCTATCACTAACAGCCTGCTCGATCAGGCTAGTAACTGGGACGTTTGATTTGGGACCGAGCAGACTCTGATGACTCTGAAGACTTTGATGGCTCTGAAGCCACGTACAGGTAACGTACTGGTAACCAAGAAAGCGTCCATGTGGAATCATCTTGAGACAAAATTGTACTCATCGTTGTGAATTTTTAATTTTAGTCATATTACTTTAATACTTTGACACGGAATATACTACTGACACTTCCTATAGATATACCAAGACGTCTTGCACGTTCACCTGGTGTCTGAACCAGCTGGAATGAGGAACCAAATTGACTCGGGAAAGAACTTGGTAAAAGCGATCACGAATATGTTCGATTCAGTATACCGTGGACGGCTTATAATAACGATAACGCAGTCAGGGTTTCATAGCGTCGCTCGGCACGCTAAACTGGATTAAGGGATCACCTAATTGTGTTGGCTCTGGTGAATTATCTTAAACACTAGACAGGTAAAAGTAGGTCCGTGAGGCCACCATTTATCATGGCTTGGCAAAATTCACCAGTTTTACTGTTTTTTAGTTGTGTGGCCAAGCTTTCGAACCTATGACCGTGGCCAAGCTATCGAACCTATGATCGTGGCCAAACTGTCGAACCTATGATCGTGACCACGCTTTCTAACCTGTAATCGTGGTCAAGCTATAGAACCTATGATCGTGGCCAAGCCGTCGATATTATGATCGTGGTCGAACCGTCGAACTTGTGATCGTGGCCAAACTTTCGAACCCATGACGTGGCCAAGCTTGACAAAGATTTGTGCAGAGGAATGCCTCTGGAGCATTTTCGAAAGCGATGGACAAATATATCCCTCGCAGGGGACGGGGGTGGGAACTTATCAAATTAGATGAATTAGTGTCTCGGAGTGTTGGGTACATTTGGAGGTGTGGATAAATACACTTGTGGACATCTAAGGACGTCTGTTAAAGGCAAACCTTCGCCACGAGTGACTTCTTCAGCCCTTATTTACAAACATCTGGAGGTGTTTATAAGTAATCCTTGAGGAAGAGACACTTGACCTGGTGATCATTACAAGAAGCGCTGAAAAGATAATTCACTAATCTCATGGGACACTAGATACCAGCTGACTGGGGAACGGGGAATGGGGGACGGGTGGGGGGGGTGCACCCCTGTCTACCTCAGTCAGACACGAGACGAGCCTCCCAATCAACTCCAATGGTATCTTTCTGTCAGTCAATCATTGCGTGTAATAGCTCTTTTTCAACATTCTGGGTGTCAGAACGTGCACTCCAAATTGCCTTTGACAATTGGGGAGGGAGAGGGAAAGGAAGAGAGAGAGAGAGAGAGAGAGAGAGAGAGAGAGAGAGAGAGAGAGAGAGAGAGAGAGAGAGAGAGAGAGAGAGAGAAAGAGAGAGAGAGACCGACAAATACAACGAGCTCCCCCCAAAAATTACAAAATAATTTTTTTTTGTAAACTTCGAAATCCCGACCCAAATAAAAAAAAAATTCAGTGAGATTGAGATTCATCTCACAGGATGAAAGTGAATAGAAAACAGTATTTTAGTGGAGAAGCTTGTGTGCTGTCGCTTAAAAAGACACATGCATATATGTGTAAATTTTGTGAACACTACACCAGTCTCATTTCAAAGGAAATATATACACCAGGATTTCACGAATATAAATTTTTCAGTGGACGAAAAATCACTTAGATTTACCTAGTATATTAAAACAGATTCACTTCACTGCCAACAGTGATAACTTCACCATTATAAATGGTGGTGAAGGAGGCTTGACTAACTTCAAGAGCGTCAACAAGTTCAACATTGGACGAGTTGGCTGAGTAAAGCAAACCACAAACTCTCTGGCACATAGTCTGGGAAACAATGTATGTGTGTGTGTGAGAGAGAGAGGGAGGATTGGAATGAGTAATGAGATACATAATCCAAGCGTGTTCGCATATTTGTAATTACAGGAGCAAAGTTGGTGTCCCGTCTTCAGTGTTTTTATCCACCTGAGAACTTTTCCGCCTGGTATAAACTGTAGTAGATTATCTGTAGTTTACCACTCCAATAACTCCGCAGAATTGCTCTGAGCATGACGAAATTAATATATTTCTCTGATGGTAAATAATACTAACTAGGATGATCTAAGATAAGTTGGCTAGATTTTGAAAATCTCTTTCTCTCCCACTTTTGAAAACATTAAGATTTAGAAGAGTTGGAATTGCCTGACCAACTTTACATATAATTGACTGTCTTCACACATACACAGCATGTATTTTATTTCCATCGGAAGATTTCTCATAATTTTTACCTGTTTAAACGTCATCATCAAGAAAGTTCTGTACCACGAGGACGGGTTGTAATATCCACGCTTCTTATAATTTTGTAAGTTATCGTTCATGTTTAGGGAAAATAACTCTCTTTCCACTTTTTTTCTTGTGCAAAATCGATGAGAAGGATGAGCAATGTACTCGTCAAAGTGGAGTTCTTTTTTTTTTTTTTTTTTCCATCCCTGAAAAAAAAAATATAATAAAAACATTAAAATATAAACACATGCCATGCTTTTCTAGGATTTTCTCAATACTTATTGTTCCTCAAATACTGTATTTCATTTATATTTTAAGGAACCTAAGCTGAGACTGAGACTGGCTACACGGGATGGGATTTAGGCACACCCAGCGATTTAAAAAAATATATATACGAGCACTAAATACAAAGGAAAATACTTCAACCTTGACTACGTAATATAGATATTGGATACAATCTGCTCAGATATGATGGAAAATGCGGGCCAGGAGAGATAGGAAGACAGGTTGGTCCGTAGGTCAAGAGTCGTTACTTACCACAAATGATGTAGTCGATGCTTTGGTAGTAAAAAAAATTGTAAATCAGAATCTACTTCTATATATTCGTGTATAAACCATCACGTGCAACTTCCCAGCAGCTCAAAGATTAGCTACTGATAATCGAAAACTGTTTTTGAAATGTGTTAAGCGACGCCGCACGTATCATTTTGCTTGTTGATTTCAGTTTAAGACAGCGAAAACTATAAAAGCAGAGATAATTCCAGGAGATAGTTCAAACGAGCACACAAATGAACTATTAAATCACCAAATAATGAAACCAGCTAGACTAGGAAATACCCTTGACTTTATCCTCACAAGTAATAAGGATCTCATACCAACAAAACACAGTCATGAGATATATTCATCTTCGATGATAAATACATTAAGTGGCTTTAAGTAAATCATAACCAGTCTCGAAAGAATGAATTCATTGACATTAGAAGAGACTGAAAAATTACATTAAGATATAAGCAGTGTTTTCCAGCAGGCAGTGTAGAAGATGACGTTCAGTGGTAATAAGTTCCAGCTGTTTAAGTATGGAAAGAATGATGAACACAAGAGGAACACTGTGTACAAAACTCAAGAGGACTGTCAAATAGAACGAAAGGCACACATGAAAGACTTGGAAATAATTATGTCAGCTGGCCTTTCTTTCAAAAAACACAATAAGACAAAGGTCACGACAGCCAGGAGAATGACGGGGTGGTTAATGAGAACTTTCAAACAAGGGAAATAATATTAGTGGTGACACTTTTCAAATCGCTGGTGCTCCGTCATTTGAAATATTGTTCAGTGTTGACGGTCCCATTCAGGACACGAGAAATATCAAGAGCTGAAACAAATACAGAGATCGTTTACGTCCCGCAAAGCGCCAGTAAAGCCTTTAAAATACTGGGAACGCCTTAAAGTCTTAAATATGTAATCACTGGAGCGGAGGAGAGAGAGAAAGAGACGCAAAATAATATATACCTGGAAGGTACTCGAGGGCCTGGTCCCAAATCTGCACACTGCCATAACAACATACTGGAGTGAGAGATATGGGAGGAAATGCGAAATAAACCCAGTGAGGAGCAGGGGTGCTGTGGGGACAATAAGGAAACACTGTATCAACATCCGTAGCCCCAGATTATTCAACATCTTACCAGAAGATATCAGAAACACTAATGGAGCATGTGTAGAAGCCTTCAAGAGGAAGTTGGACAAGTATCTTCACCAGGTGCCAGATGAATCAGGCTGTGATAGATACGTGGGCCAGCGGGCCTTCAGCAGTAACAGCCAGGTTGACCAGACTAGCACCAGACGACAGTGACCCATGGCCGGCCTCCGGGAGTAGAAAGAATATTGAAACTCATTAAAGGTATATGAGTGGTACACGGTACCTGCAAGGTGATGAATAAGACACATGGGCAACACGTAGTTGGCGAAACGTCGATAAATAAGACTACTCAGATATTCCCAGTGTGCCTGATTCATCACGTTAAGCTAAATTCAGCTACCTGAACGTATATTAGCTTACATTTCTCTATACTTACCAGACAGTAAGGAAATTAAAGATACGTGTGGCTTATGTCTGGCAGCGCGGGACATATAAGGAATTTCGTTCGTGCATTTTTAGACGCACGGCAACAAATATGCAAGACGGGATGGATTCAGAAGGTGGTGGGTCTGTATTGTGGTGTAATCCGATTGTTTTGATCTGGTGAAGATAACTTCATTTCACGGGTCAAGTTTCGTAAACAATTTCGGATACTTGGGGAAAAGTCTTGAAGAGTTTTTGAAGGTATTTCCTCAACTTTTCACCTGAGTTGTATGATCATGAGAATGATGGCAGGTGCGGGAGAGAGAGAGAGAGAGAGAGAGAGAGAGAGCTTGTTACAAGACTGTGTGGTAACTTGATTGGTCGTTAACAGGTAAACAAGGAAACTGATATTGCTCGGAGTTGGCAAACAAATTTTTAATTCAAAGTTGATTTGCCAATATGAAATGCAAGTTTAATCTGATTAATTTTGATTGAGAGAGTTTTAATTGAAAGTGTGTTTAGTGAGCGAGCATACAAGAAAATGTCTAAACACACATATATTATTATTATTGTTACTGATGTTTGTGTAAAAGAATATTGAAAAATTAATGAACTAATTCACTGGACACAGCCTGACATCTTATATATATATATATATGTGTGTGTGTGTGTGTGTGTGTGTGTGTGTGTGTGTGTGTGTGTGTGTGTGTGTGTGTGTGTGTGTGTGTGTGTGTGTGTGTGTCGTGCCGAATAGGAAAAATTGGTCAATTAGCAAGAACTCGTTTAAAATTAAGTCCTTATTTAAAGATATATTTTTCATTTATGTTAATGTAAAAATTAATAATTTTTTACCAATATTTTAGATAAGTAAGTTTTACCTATTCGGCACGACATATATATGCAATACAGTCGCAGATAGGCGATCTTAACAATGCAGAACAAGCCACAGAGAAATCTATGTCATGGGCCACCATTGATACCTTCTGCCTTTCCTCAAAGAATTTCAGCTCCTGTCTGTTGCTGTCTTGCAACATTGCATAAATCCTGACGACGCACGAGAGGGCGAAAGATTTCCATCCTCGTATGGCTTGTTCTGCATATTTATATATATTATAATTATTTAACGTGGTTAGAGGTATTATCCTACTTCAGCTAATAATCTAAGGTCAGACAGACCCTTGCATGGTATACTATCACCCTCCAGGATGCAACTTCAATCCCTATTTTAGGGATTAAAGTGTTCTTGTCGTGTATAGTCGACTGACATTAAACTCCATTAGTATAGCCAACCAGTCAGCCTGCGCAAGTAAAATTACATTGAAGTTTGATCCGTAAGAAACTTTTTTTGTGCAAGTATAATTTATAAATCAGCTAATAGTAATATTGCTACACTGAAAAAATGAAAAAATTAATTCCACCGGGGGAAAATTGAGAGTATGTGTTTTATGGTGACTGCTGGGTGAGCCGCCTCTCCAGCCTGGCTCAGCATCCCTCCAGAGACATGAAGCTCACCTCTCCAGTACAATTGACTCCAAAACGGTACATTTCGAAGTTCACGTGTAGTGATTGTTAATGAGGTAGTGAATTCAGCGCTGGAAGTTGTAACGACTGAGTGAACCTCACAACAGATCCTTTTTACGTAAGGACATGAACCTTGTGTGTGTTTGTTACTGTAATTGCAGACTAAACAGCTGTAAAGTGTCGTGTTTGATGCTTCTAACAACAGAAATTCTGATTAAGAAATCCACAAGAGAGTCAAACACTAGGCTCTTACTTATGTACGTGTTTTGTTGCTGCTTAATTTCAGTAGGTTGGAAATTATGTCTGTAGTTCTACTGGCTAGTGCATGTTTAAAAATATTATAATACAAATAAAATAAAAATCCTCCTAATTACTCTACTAAGTGTTCGTTCTCAAGTGCTAAGTTGTTCTTCTTCTTAGCAAGTCCTCCTTGTCCACTGTAATTTAATATCGTAAGTTATCCTCCTGCCGGAGTTATGTGGTAAGTTTGTGATCATGCGGTGAGGGTTATCCGTCCTCCACGTCAGACGTGTTCCTCCTCCCAGTAGTCGCTCCCGGAGTTCTCAGGTCCAGGTCAGTTTCCCAGTCGCAGTTCGTGGTTTCCCACGTGCAGGTCGTGTTCCATGTAGGTCATTTCCCGGGGAGTTTCGTGCTCCCAGCGCAGGTGTTCCTCACTCTGGTAATGGTTCCTCCGCGGTTAAGTTTCTCCTCCCGTAAGTTTCTCCTACCGGTAATTTCTCTACGTTAAGTTTACACTTCCGATAAGATTTCCCTCCGTAATTTTCCTCCCGTAGTTCCACCTCCGTAAGTTTCCTCCTCCGAAAGTTTCCCTCCTCCCGTTAAGTTTCCTCCTCCCGTTAAGTTTCTTCCTCCCGGTAAGTTTCCTCCTCCCGTAAGTTTCCTCCTTCCGTAAGTTTCCTTCTCCCGGTAAGTTTCCTCCTCCCGTAAGTTTCCTCTCCCGTTAAGTTCCTCCTCCCGGTAAGTTTCCTCCTCCCGTAAGTTTCCTCTCCCGGTAAGTTCTCCTCCCGTTAAATTTCCTTCCTCCCGGTAAGTTTCCTCCTCCCGGTAAGTTTCCTCCTCCCGGTAAGTTTCCTCCTCCCGGTAAGTTTCCTCCTCCCGGTAAGTTTCCTCCTCCCGGTAAGTTTCCTCCTCCCGGTAAGTTTCCTCCTCCCGTAAGTTTCCTCCTCCCGGTAAAGTTTCCTCCTCCCGTAAGTTTCCTCCTCCCGGTAAGTTTCCTCCTCCCGTAAGTTTCCTCCTTACCTCCTCGGTAAGTTTCCTCCTCCCGTAAGTTCCTCCTCCCGGTAAGTTTCTCCTCCCGTATTCCCTCCCGGTAAGTTTCCTCCTCCCGTTAAGTTTCCTCCTCCCGGTAAGTTTTCCCCTCCTCCGTAAGTTTCCTCCTCCCGGTAAGTTTCCTTCCTCCCGTATAAGTTTCCTCCTCCCGTAAGTTTTCCTCCTCCCGGTAAGTTTCCTCCTCCCGGTAAGTTTCCTCCTCCCGTTAAGTTTCCTCCTCCCGGTAAGTTTCCTCCTCCCGGTAAGTTTCCTCCTCCCGGTAAGTTTCTCCTCCCGTTAAGTTTCCTCCTCCCGGTAAGTTTCCTCCTCCCGGTAAGTTTCCTCTTCCCGTTAAGTTTCCTCCTCCCGTTAAGTTTCCTCCTCCTGGTAAGTTTCCTCCTCCCGTTAAGTTTCCTCCTCCCGGTAAGTTTCCTCCTCCCGGTAAGTTTCCTCCTCCGGTAAGTTTCCTTCCTCCCGGTAAGTTTCTTCCTCCCGTTAAGTTTCCTCCTCCCGGTAAGTTTCCTCCTCCCGTAAGTTTCCTCCTCCCGTTAAGTTTCCTCCTCCCGGTAAGTTTCTCCTCCCGTAAGTTTCCTCCTCCCGGTAAGTTTCCTCCTCCCGGTAAGTTTCCTCCTCCCGGTAAGTTTCTTCCTCCCGGTAAGTTTCTTCCTCCCGTTAAGTTTCCTCCTCCCGGTAAGTTTCTTCCTCCCGGTAAGTTTCCTTCTCCCGGTAAGTTTCCTCCTCCCGTTAAGTTTCCTCCTCCCGTTAAGTTTCCTCCTCCCGGTAAGTTTCCTCCTCCCGTTAAGTTTCCTCCTCCCGGTAAGTTTCCTCCTCCCGGTAAGTTTCTTCCTCCCGGTAAGTTTCTCCTCCCGGTAAGTTTCCTCCTCCCGGTAAGTTTCCTCCTCCCGGTAAGTTTCCTCCTCCCGGTAAGTTTCCTCCTCCCAGTAAGTTTCTCCTCCTCTCCGTAAGTTTCTTCCTCCCCTTAGTTTCCTTCTCCCGTTTAAGTTTTCTCCTCCCGGTAAGTTTCCTCCTCCCGTAAGTTTCCTCCTCCCGGTAAGTTTCCTCCTCCGTTAAGTTTCCTCCTCCCTGTAAGTTTCCTCCTCCCGGTAAGTTTCTTCCTCCCGTAAGTTTTTCTTCCTCCGGTAAGTTTCCTCCTCCCGGTAAGTTTTCTTCCTCCCGTAATTTCTTCCTCCCGTAAGTTTTCCTCTCCCGGTAAGTTTCTTCCTCCCGGTAAGTTTCCTTCCTCTCCGGTAAGTTTCCTCCTCCCGTTAAGTTTCCTCCTCCCGTAAGTTTCCTCCTCCCGGTAAGTTTCTTCCTCCGGTAAGTTTCTCCTTCTCCCGTATTTGTAATTTCCTCCTCCCGTAAGTTTCTTCCTCCCGGTAAGTTTTCCTTCCTCCCGTAAGTTTCTTCCTCCCGTAAGTTTTTCTTCCTCCTCGGTAATTTCCTCCTCCCGGTAAGTTTCCTCCTCCCGTAAGTTTTCCTCCTCCCGGTAAGTTTCTTCCTCCGGTAAGTTTCCTTCCTCCCGGTAAGTTTCTACTCCTCCCGGGTAAGTTTCCTTCCTCCGTAAGTTTCTTCCTCCCGGTAAGTTTTCCTCCTCCCGTAAGTTTTTCTCCTCCCGGTAAGTTTTCTTTCTCCCGGTAAGTTTTCCCTCCCGTAAAGTTTCCTCCTCCGTAAGTTTCCTCCTCCCGTAAGTTTCTTCCTTCTGGTAAGTTCCTCCTCCCGTAAGTTTTTTCCTCCCGGTAAGTTTCTTCCTCCCTAAGTTTCTCTCTTCCTCCCGGAAGTTTCCTCCTCCCGGTAAGTTTCTTCCTCCCAAGTTTCTCCTCCCCGGTAGTTTCCTCCTCCCTAATTTCTTCCGAATTTTCCGTAATTTCCTCCCCCTTAAGTTTCCTCCTCCCGGTAAGTTTCTTCTTCGTAAGTTCTCCTCCTCCCTAAGTTTCTTCCTTCCGTAGTTCCTCCTCCCGGTAATTTCTTCCTCCCGTAGTTTCTCCTCCCGGTAAGTTCTTCCTCCCGTAAGTTTCCTCCTCCCGTAAGTTCCTCCTCCCGGTAAGTTTCTTCCTCCCGTAGTTTTCCTCCTCCGGTAAGTTTCTCCTCCCTAAGTTTTCTCCTCCCGGTAAGCTTCTTCCTTCCGGTAGTTTCTTCCCTCCCATAAGTTTCTTCCTTCCGGTAAGTTTCTTTCTCCTCCCGGTAAGTTTCTTCCTCCCGTTAATTTCTTCCTCCCTAAGTTTCTTCCTCCCGTAAGTTTCCTCCTCCCGTAAGTTTTCTTCCTCCCGGTAAGTTTCCTCCTCCCGGTAAGTTTCTTCCTCCCGGTAAGTTTCTCCTCCCGGTAAGTTTCTTCCTCCCGGTAAGTTTCTTCCTCCCGTAAGTTTCTTCCTCCCGGTAAGTTTCTTCCTCCCGTAAGTTTCCTCCTCCTCCCGGTAAGTTTCCTTCCTCCCGGTAAGTTTCTCCTCCCGTGTAAGTTTCTTCCTCCCGGTAAGTTTCTTCCTCCCAGTAAGTTTCCTTCCTCCCGTAAGTTTCCTCCTCCCGGTAAGTTTCCTCCCTCCCGTAAGTTTTTCGTTTCCTCCTCCGGTAAGTTTCTTCCTCCCGGTAAGTTTCTTCTCCCGGTAAGTTTCTTCCTCCCGTTAAGTTTCTTCCTCCCGGTAAGTTTCTTCCTCCCGGTAAGTTTCCTCCTCCCGGTAAGTTTCCTCCTCCCGGTAAGTATTCCTCCTCCCGTAAGTTTCCTCCTCCCGTAAGTTTCTCCTCCCGGTAGTTTCTTCCTCCCGGTAAGTTTCCTCCTCCCGTAAGTTTTCCTCCTCCCGGAAGTTTCCTCCTAAAGTTTCTCCTCCCGGTAAGTTTCCTCCTCCCGGTAAGTTTCCTCCTCCCGGTAAGTTTTCCTCCTCCCGGTAAGTTCTTCCTCTCCCGGTAAGTTTCTCCTCCCGGTAAGTTTCCTCCTCCCGGTAAGTTTCCTCCTCCCGGTAAGTTTCTTCCTCCCGGTAAGTTTCCTCCTCCCGGTAAGTTTCCTCCTCCCGGTAAGTTTCTTCCTCCCGGTAAGTTTCCTCCTCCCGGTAAGTTTCCTCCTCCCGGTAAGTTTCTTCCTCCCGGTAAGTTTCTTCCTCCCGGTAAGTTTCCTCCTCCCGGTAAGTTTCTCCTCCCGGTAAGTTTCCTCCTCCCGGTAAGTTTCCTCCTCCCGGTAAGTTTCTTCCTCCCGGTAAGTTTCTTCCTCCCGGTAAGTTTCCTCCTCCCGGTAAGTTTCCTCCTCCCGGTAAGTTTCCTCCTCCCGGTAAGTTTCCTCCTCCCGGTAAGTTTCCTCCTCCCGGTAAGTTTCTTCCTCCCGGTAAGTTCACCTGTTCAACTAGCGGCGTCTTTAATTCCCTCACCATTTAGCTCTCAGTTCAGTTTTCTACTCGTTAATTTATTTTCACTTCAAAGTTTCATTGAAAGTTTCTCTCCTTCTGTTTCAGCAGTGTTGAATTTCCTGTGGTAAATTTTCTCCCCATGTAAGTTTCCCCTCGCTAAAGTTCCCCTCTAGTCTCGTTAGGTTTTAATCTTCGTTATGGACCTTTGCAGGTTGGAAGCGTTTGAATGTTGACCTTAAGTATATAAGCATCAAGTCATATGATTAGTAATAATAATTTATGGTGATAATTAGTATCATAAAACCTGGTCTTCAGCATGCTGATGATAATAAAGAAATTTTGGAAAAATCCGCAATAATTCTATAGTAATGTTACTTTATTATTTTTATTATTAGTAGTAATATTATTAGTAGTAATATTGTTATTAGTAGTAATATTATTATTATTATGAGATCGACACCATGCCTAACCCTTCTAGGGTAGGGTAGGTGCCTGAGCCCGAGCCTTTAGCTCATAAGACTGTCATTCCCATTTGCCCCCTTGGGGCGGGGATGGCAGACCAGAGAGGCCTAGCTTGTGGCTAGCCCTGGGGACAGTTGGTCCCAAAGATGAGGAGGTACTTGTGCCTCCTCCCATGGGAGACTTAGGTCTCAGACACTCCCTAAAGAGGGAGCCAAGGCCGGGCCACCACTTGGAAAAGGCCCGGGCCAGGAGAATACCGGCGAATCTTTAATAATAATAATAATAATTATTATTATTATATCAAGGATTTCCGAGAGGCCTCTTAATTGATGGATTGGTTAACTAAATTGTTCGTAGAAGCATCTTGCAGCCCAACGCAACAATACTATATATATATATAATATATATAAATATATATATATATATATATATATATATTTTTATATATAAATAATATAAGTCCATATATATATCCATGGGCAGTGGAATTCTTCTCCGTAAGCCATGCTTTTGTAAGAGTCGACTAAGATGCCGGAACTAGGCAGTAATCTCTTCTCCTGTATATCTTACTAAATGTAAAAGGAGAACTTCGTTTTTCCTTTGGCAAACCCCTCGTGGATACAGCCATTGATAAAAAAAGAATAAATATATATAATATATATATATATATATATATATATATATATATATATATATATATAATATATATATATATATATATAATTTATTTTCACAAGTCGGCGTCTCCCACCGAGCAGGTGACCCAAAAGGGAAAGAGAATCCCCAAAAAGAAAATACTTTCATTCATTCAACCACTTTCACCACACTCACACATATCACGTGTTTTGCAGAGGTGCTCAAATCACTAACAGTTTTATTGAAGCATATACGTATAAAGATAACAACAATATCCCCAAACTTCATATATCCCAAACCCCTCCTTTCACAGGCAGGCATGTCCCTTCCCCATTTCAGAACTCAATCTCGGCATATGAAATAACCGTTTCCCTGATCCCTCACTAATATTTACCCTGCTCACACACCAACAGATTCGTCATCCCAAGTACCAATCTCCTCCAATTCCTCCTATCAACACGCTCACGCCAACGCATTGCTGGAATTCCAAGCCCTCGCCCACAAAAACTACCTTTACCCTCTCTCTCAACCTATCGAGGACAACCCCTCCACCCCGCCTTCCTTCTCCCTATAGATTTATATGCTTCTCCATGTCATTCACTTTGATACATTCTCTCTAAAGACCAAACCACCTCACAACCCTCTTCACCCTCTCACTAATGCTTTATTAACCCACCACCTTTTCCTATTTCCCACTCGAATTTTCTGCATAATATTTACACCAACATTGCCCTTAACAGGACATCAACCCACTCCTCCAACCTCTCCCCTCTCCAGCTTTTATCAACCCACAGCCAATTCACACTCCATTAGAGTGTTGTGACTAACTATACTTTACATACATTCCCTTCTTTGCCTCCATAGATCAACCGTTTTTGTTCTCACATTTAAAACCTCAACGCACCCACTCACCTTTTTTCCCCTTCCCATCAAAAATTCTATAATAAACCTCATCCTTCATAAATCCATCCACCGACACTCAACTCCCAAGTATCTGAAAACATTCACTTCTTCCATACTCCTCTCCCCAATTTGATATCCAATTTTCCTTTATCTAAAATCATTTGATACCCTCATCACCTTACCTTTCCTGAGTTCACTTCAACTTTCTTCCTTATAATATATTATATTCTTTCTTTCTTTCAACATCCAGCGTATCCCACGAGGTGGTGTGCCCAAAAGGAAAAACAAAAGTTTCTCCTTCATATTTTTAATATATACAGAGAAGGTGTTTACTAAGCCCCTTGCTCCTGGATTTTATCGCCTTTACAACACAGCCTAGCTACGGAGGAAGAATTCTGTCCACTTCCCCATGGAGTAGGCACATAACAAGAACAAGAGCTATAAGAAAATAGAAGAAAACCAGAGGGTGTGTATACATATGCTTGTACTGTATGTAGTGTGACCTAAGTTAAGCAAAGTACCAACGAACGTACCTGAAACCTTGCATGTTTATGAGACAGAAAAAACACCAGCAATCCCTACCATCGTGTAAAACAATTACAGGCTTCCCGTTTCACTCCTTGGCCAGACGGTAGTATCCTTCCTGGGCGTTTGTCTACCAACCTATACCTAGGATATATTATTATTATATATATAATATTTATATATATATATATATATATATATATATATATATATATATATATATATATATATATATATATATATATATATATATATTATTATTATTTTATTAACACACTGGCCGATTCCCACCAAGGCAGGGTGGGAATCGGCCAGTAATATACATACATAATATATATATATATATATATATATATATATATATATATATATATATATATATATATATATATATATATATATATATATATATATATATATATATATATATATATATAATATATATATATATATATATATATATATAATATATATATATATATATATATATTTATATTACTAATAATAATAAATAGTAACATTATTATAGAATTATTGCGGATTTTTTCAAAATTTCTTTATTATCATCAGTATGCTGAAGACCAGGTTTTATGATACTAATTATCACCATAAATTATTATTACTAATCATATGACTTGATGCTTATATACTTAAGGTCAACATTCAAACGCTTCCAACCTGCAAAGGTCCATAACGAAGATTAAAACCTAACGAGACTAGAGGGGAACTTTAGCGAGGGGAAACTTACATGGGGAGAAAATTTACCACAGGAAATTCAATATATATATATTTACATGTATATATATTACTATAATAATGATAACGTATGAACTTAGTAGCTTCTACTTTCTTGTTCTGGTGTTTATTTCAGCTTTATGAGAATATTGGAGTTAGGATATAGTCCTAAACACATGGTTACATAATTATAGGCCTACAGTATATATGTAGGCGCTATGTGCTTAGGCCTAACTGGTATAACTATATTTCTGTCTAGAGAGAAGAGTTTCAGTAAGATGGTAGACGGATTGACAGAACGAGGTCTGGGTTCTAGTCTTAATGATTGGCATGAGTCTATAGTGGGGGAGATGGGGTAATAAATGGGTTATCTTGCTACTCGGCAGCACTCTTGGAATTAAGTCACTCTCTGTATCACTAAGTAGCGTCCACTTTAATTAGGTCGAGTAATGGAAGGGAGGGGGGTGGAGTAGGTGACGTGCTGCAGTATATAAAACTCTAGAGGATCATCAAATAGAACGAAAAGAATACGTGAAAGACCTGGGAGTAATTATGTCGGCTGACCTTTCTTTCAGAGAACACAATAAGGCAAATATCACGACAGCCAGGAAGATGAAAGGGTGGATAATGAGAACTTTCAAAAAAAGGGAAATGGTGGAACTATGGACACTTTTCAAATCGCTTGTGCTCTCTCATTTAGAGTATTGTTCAGTGTTGATGGCCCCGTTCAGGGCACGGAAGGTATCAGAGAACATATACAGAGATTATTTACGGCACGCATAGAGTCAGTAAAGCATTTAAATTACTGTGAATGACTCATTCCTAAATATATCCTTATTGGAGTGGAGGAGAGAGATACATGATAATATCACAATAAACAGGTGATTTCAAAATATGCAAAACAACCACTGTGAAAGAATAGAGAAATTCCAATCGCTTTCGTGACTACTCACATTATCAAGGAACAATAAAAGTAACGCATCAAAGGAAGGCATATAAAGGGTCTAGACCACACCTCACTATCTTGGGTATTTCAAATCATTAACTATTTCATAAATTTTGGATATTTCTTCATCTATGAACTCTGGACTACAAATTCGTGAAGCTCTCAAAAACATTGATTAGAAAACAGACAGTTTAACTCTATCTTGATGTGAAGAATAATAGTGTACATAGGAACAGTTATTTGTAGGTTTTCTGTAAATTTTAAATTTGAATTCATTATTACCCTTAATTAAAACATCTAGAAAATGCAAAGAGTTATTTTCCTCAAACTCAACAGTAAAGTTTATAGAATGGGCTAAGCTATTTAATTTACCAAGGAAATGGTGTATATCTACATTCTTGGGCATAAGACACAAAATATCATCAACGTATCTGAACCATTTAGCTCTATTAGGGAGGATTGTGTTAAGCAACCTTGTTTCAAAAAGTTCCATGTATAGGTTACTAAGAACAGGTGAAAGAGGATTTCCAATTACATACCAAAGTTTTACACTCAGAAGTTTGGTATGGCAATGGGAAATCCTCTTTCACCTTTCATGCCTTCTCTTCTTAAGACTTTTAATATCAAAGTTGTATTTAAAAATCTTGATACAGTAAAAAAAACTTTTGATGAAGAATTCCCCCCAAAATGCTGATGGATGTGTCTATAAGATTCCTTGTAAAATTTGCGATAAAGTTTATTACGGTCAAACTGGTAAAAGCCTTGAACTAAGATTAAAACAACATAAATATAGCATTAGAACTGGGCAAGATTCCAATGCTCTATTTATTCATGTAAGAGATTTTAACCATCCAATTGATTTTCAAAAAGTTGAGAAAGTAGTATCAAGCAAGTCCATGGTCGACAGGAATATAATTGAATCTTGTTTCATAAAAGCCAGTTTTGACAATATGAATATTTCCTTTGGTTTATGTAAATTAAATCTATCTATAATTAATAGAATTTGGGAAGAATTTAGTAATACATTGGACAAATAATAAATTTTAAAATTCTTAATTCTTGGGTAGAATAGTTTGTGGGTTGTGTGAAGGACCTGTCTAGTTTGGCCAGCGGACCTGCTGCAGTGTTCTCTTTCTTATGAGTCACACGTCAGGTGTTGCTTTGTGTGGGGTGTGGTCTAGACTCTTTATATGCCTTCCTTTGATGCGTTACTTTTATTGTTCCTTCATAATGTGAGTAGTCACGAAAGTGCTTGGAATTTCTCTATTCTTTCACAGTGGTTGTTTTGCATATATATATATAATATATATATATATATATATAATATATATATATATATATAATATATATATATATATATATAATAATATTATATATACACACACACACACACACATGGAGAGTACTTGAAGGCCTTGTCCCAAATCTGTACATTGCCATAACGTATTGGAGTGAAAGATCTGGGAGGAACTGCAAAATAAATTAAGTGAAAAGCAGGGTCGTTGTGGAACACTTTATCAACATCTGTGGCCCCAGACTGTTCAACATCTTATTACAAGATATCAGAAACAGTGCTGGATCAAATGTAGAAATCTTCAATAGGAAACTGAACAAGTATCATCACTAGGTGCCAGATCAACCATTCTGTGATTGGATATGTGGATCAGCGGGCCTCCAGCACCAACAGCCTGGTTGACCAGGCAAGCACCATGGCCGGGCTCAGGGAGTAGAAAAACTATCAAAACTCATCAAAAGTATGTCAGATATGTTAGCGAACGTAGGTGGTGGTGGTGGTACAAGTGATGGAATGATACATAGTGATAGCGAGGTTGGTAGTAGTGATAGCGAGGTTGGTAGTAGTGTTAGCGAGGTTGGTAGTAGTGATAGCGAGGTTGGTAGTAGTGGTAGCGATGGTGGTAGTAGTGGTAGCGATGGTGGTAGTAGTGGTAGCGATGGTGGTAGTAGTGGTAGCGATGGTGGTAGTAGTGGTAGCGGTGGTGGTAGTAGTGGTAGCGATGGTGGTAGTAGTGGTAGCGATGGTGGTAGTAGTGGTAGCGATTGGTGTAGTAGTGGTAGCGATGGTGGTGGTAGTGGTAGCGATGGTGGTAGTAGTGGTAGCGATGATGGTAGTAGTGATAGCGATGGTGGTAGTAGTGATAGCGATGATGGTAGTAGTGGTAGCGATGGGGGTAGTAGTGATAGCGATGATGGTAGCAGTGATAGCGATGGTGGTAGTAGCGATAACGATGATGGTAGTAGTGGTAGCGATGGGGGTAGTAGTGATAGCGATGATGGTAGTAGTGATAGCGATGGTGGTAGTAGTGATAGCGATGGTGGTAGTAGTGGTAGCGATGGGGGTAGTAGTGATAGCGATGGTGGTAGTAGTGGTAGCGATGGGGGTAGTAGTGAGAGCGATGATGGTAGTAGTGATAGCGATGGTGGTAGTAGTGGTGGCGATGGTGGTAGTAGTGGTAGCGATGGGGGTAGTAGTGATAGCGATGATGGTAGTAGTGATAGCGATGGTGGTTGTAGTGATAGCGATGGTGGTAGTAGTGGTAGCGATGGGGGTAGTAGTGATAACGAGGGTGGTAGTGGTAGTGATGGTGGTAGTAGTGATAGCGATGATGGTAGTAGTGGTAGCGATGGTGGTAGCGGTGATAACGATGGTGGTAGTAGTGATAACGATGGTGGTAGTTGTGGTATCGATGGTGGTAGTAGTGGTAGTAGTGATAGCGATGGTGGTAGTAGTGGTAGCGATGGTGGTAGTAGTGATAGCGATGGTGGTAGTAGTGATAGCGATGGTGGGAGTAGTGATAGCGATGGTGGTAGTAGTGGTAGCGATGGGGGTAGTAGTGATAACGAGGGTGGTAGTGGTAGTGATGGTGGTAGTAGTGATAGCGATGATGGTAGTAGTGGTAGCGATGGTGGTAGCGGTGATAACGATGGTGGTAGTAGTGATAACGATGGTGGTAGTTGTGGTATCGATGGTGGTAGTAGTGGTAGTAGTGATAGCGATGGTGGTAGTAGTGGTAGCGATGGTGGTAGTAGTGATAGCGATGGTGGTAGTAGTGATAGCGATGGTGGTAGTAGTGGTAGCGATGGGGGTAGTAGTGATAACGAGGGTGGTAGTGGTAGCGATGGTGGTAGTAGTGATAGCGATGATGGTAGTAGTGGTAGCGATGATGGTGGTAGTGGTAGCGATGGTGGTAGTAGTGATAGCGATGGTGGTAGTATTGATAGCGATGGTGGTAGCAGTGATAGCGATGGTGGTAGTAGTGGTAGCGATGGTGGTAGTAGTGGTATCGATGGTGGTAATAGTGGTGGCGATGTTGGTAGTAATGATAGCGATGTTGGTAGTAGTGATAGCGATGGTGGTAATAGTGGTAGCGATGGTGGTAGTAGTGGTATCGATGGTGGTAATAGCGGTGACGATGGTGGTAGTAGTGATATCGATGGTGGTAGTAGTGATAGCGATGGTGGTAGTAGTGGTATCGATGGTGGTAATAGTGGTGGCGATGGTGGTAGTAGTGATAGCGATGGTGGCAGTAGTGGTAGCGATAGTGGTAGTAGTCGTATCGATGGTGGTAGTAGTGGTAGCAATGGTGGTAGCGCGGGTATGGACTAGTTATTTTTTTTTAGCAAAAAAAAAAAATAGATATATGAGCAGTGTGTGGGAGTTGGATGTGGTAGTGTGAATTTGGTAGCTCAGGGTCGCACGTAGACTTGCCACTACAGCCTGGCTGATCAGCAGTGGTTCGTAGGAACTTTAAATATCTCTCACGAAGATAAAGTGCTGGTAAGTTTAATTGCCTTTGAGGGATGTCGACTGCCCTTGTGATAATTATTGCATTTCTTATCCTTGTTACTGGAACGATTTTTGCACCGCACACCGTACCTCCCACTCGGGTGAGTAATTATTTCAGTGCGAAGATTTAGAACAGCTCGTTACATGACTTTCCATGTATAGATTTTGATGTATCTCTCCCGTTTTGGGTCTAGGGAGTACAGATCATAAGCATTCAGTCATTCCCAATAATTCATATGTTTGACGGAGAAAGAAAGATAGGAGGGGGGGGGGTTGAGGGGGACATATGGTCAGTGATTTATCTTAATGGACAGTATACATGTTTTTAAAAGTTAATTAACGTACGATGATGCGAAATTCAGTGATATCTAGATATTCCTAAGCCTAGAGCTACTTGCAGGTAAGAGTCCGCGTGGCAGAGCATGTGAACAAGTCCCTAACACCAAGAGCTGCATTACAGAACACAAGAGACTGCGGGAATTGACCCTCGTCACTTTCCTGAACAACAAGAAAACTCTTTATCTGGCAGAGTAATGCGACGGCTCCAGAACAAGTTAGAGGAGGAGCGACGGAGCTGGCGTGCTAAGCTCTTGTGAGGAGCTTACCGAGCCACCCAGGGCTCTGATGTGCTGCTCCCCAGGGAAAGGCAGGACTGTGTTGACTCCCTCAGGAGTGGGGATGTGTGCTTGGTCCTTTGGGGAGGATTGGGGACGTGCTAAGACGAGTGGAAAGTGTGTGAGTAGTGGAGAGAGTGAGCGGTGAGGAGAAATTGAGAGACCGGAGTGAGCGTTTGTGTCATTTTTGTCTTTATATTTCTTCTTCCTGGTGCTTTTGTCCTTCCTTTTAATTGTTTTATTCTTATCCTGTGTTGAATACAAATGTCATAACAACCAGGAAGATGACGGGGTAGATTATGAGAACCCCAAAACAATGGAAGTAGTGCCAGTCTACCTACGTGGAGGTTATTCCGGGGATCAACGCCCCCGCGGCCCGGTCCACGACCAGGTCTCCCGGTGGATCAGGGCCTGATCAACTAGGCTGTTACTGGTGGACGCACAAAGTCCAACGTATGAGCCACAGCCCGGCTGATCCGGCACTGACTTTAGGTATCTGTCCAGCTCTCTCTTGAAGGCAGCCAGGGGCTTATTGGTAATTCCCCTTATGCTTGTTGAACAGTCTTGGGACCCGGACACTTATGGTGTTTTCTCTTAGTGTACCAATGGCGCCCCTACTTTTAATTTGGGGTATTTTGCATCGCCTGCCCAGTCTTTTACTTTCGTAGTGAGTGATTTCTGTGTGCAGATTCGGGACCATTCCTTCCAGGATTTTCCAAGTGTAGATTATGATATATCTCTCTCGCCTGCGTTCCAACGAGTACAAGTCAAGTGCTTCGAATCGTTCCCAGTAGTTAAGGTGCTTGACAGAACTTATACGTGCAGTAAAGGATCTCTGTACACTCTCTAGATCTGCAATTTCACCTGCTTTGAACGGAGATGTTAATGTACAGCAGTATTCCAGCCTAGAGAGAACAAGTGATTTGAAAAGGATCATCATTGGCTTGGCATCTCTCGTTTTGAACGTTCTCATTATCCATCCTATCATTTTCCTCCTATTCATTTTTCCTCCCCACCTCTCTCTTATATCCTTCTCACCTCTCTCTTATATCCTCCCCACCTCTCCTTTATATCCTCCTCACCTCTCTCATATCCTCCCCTCCTCTTATATCCTTCCCACCTCTCTTGTATCCGCCCCACCTTTCTCTTATATCCTTCCCCATCTTTCTTATATCCTCCCCACCTCTCCCTCTTATATCCTCCCCACCTCCTCCTTTTTATTTCCATACCCCTCAACCCTCTGCCATCCATTTATCTCCCTTCTTATCTTCTCACACCATCATGATAGCACCTCCCCACCGCCATGACCACAGCTTAACCGCCAGCCAGCAGAAGGCAGGCAGCTAGCCAGCCAGCCAGCCAGCCGAAGGAAAACAGACAGCCAGTCAGCAGAAGGCAGGCAGACCCCTGCAACCACAAATAGGTAAGCACAGCCAGGCGGCCGGCCAGCCTGCCAGCCGGCTAGCCAACCAATCTTGTGGCTAATGGTAGCTTGCCAACAACACATGTAAATGGAACATCCAGATCCCTGCCTCTCCTCACTGTCTCCGTGTTCTTCATCTCAAAGATCATTTCACTGCTACATGCCTCATCTTTTATTCTCCCATTGTTTTCATCCCGTTCCCCCTCCTTCTTTATGCAATCTATCGTCATTTTTATGCTTCCCTTCATATTTTTGCAATTCTATTTGCTTTATTTCATTTTCGTTCCCCCTCCCTCCCGTCATTCTTCATTATGTATCATGCCTCAGCTTCTGTGCCTGCTGCTGCGTAATCACATTTTTCGTCCCTCTTTTTTTTCAGTTAGGGAGGGGTTAGGTTGCCCCCTCTCTATCTTTCTGGGGGTGGGGTTTGTTTTTCTTGTGTGCGTCCCTTGTTGGGGAGGGGTTATGTTTCCCCTCTTCCATTTTTGCTGGGGGAAGAGGGGTTGTTTGTCTTTTTTTTCCATTGTTGGGGAGGTTTCTCTCTCCTAGTGTTGCTGGGGAGGAGTTTCTCTCTCTCTAGTGTTGTTAGGGAAGGAATCTCTCTCTCCTAGTGTTGGTGGGAAGAAGTTTCTCTCCTAGTGTTGCTGGGGAGGAGTTTCTCCTAGTGTTGCTGGGGAGGAGTTTCTCCTAGTGTTGCTGGGGAGGAGTTTCTCTCTCTCCTAGTATTGTTGGGGGAGGAGTTTTTCTCTCCTAGTGTTGTTGGGGAGGAGTTTCTCTCTCTTCTAGTGTTGTTCGGGGAAGAGTTTCTCTCTCCTAGTGTTGGTGGGAAGAAGTTTCTCTCTCTCCTAGTGTTGCTGGGGAGGAGTTTCTCCTGGTGTTACTGGAAAGGAGTTTCTCTCCTAGTGTTGTTGGGGGAGGAGTTTTTCTCTCCTAGTGTTGTTGGGGAGGAGTTTCTCTCTCTTCTAGTGTTGTTCGGGGAAGAGTTTCTCTCTCCTAGTGTTGGTGGGAAGAAGTTTCTCTCTCTCCTAGTGTTGTTCGGGGAGGAGTTTCTCTCTCCTAGTGTTGGTGGGAAGAAGTTTCTCTCTCTCCTAGTGTTGCTGGGTAGGAGTTTCTCCTAGTGTTACTGGGGAGGAGTTTCTCTCCTAGTGTTGTTGGGGGAGGAGTTTTTATCTCTTAGTGTTGTTGGGGGAGAAGTTTCTCTCTCTCCTAGTGTTTCTGGGGAGGAGTTTCTCTCTCCTAATGTTGCTGGGGAGGAGCTTCTCTCTCCTAATGTTCCTGAGGAGGAGTTTCTCTCTCCTAGTGTTGTTGGGGAGGAGTTTCTCTCTCCTAGTGTTGTTGGGGAGGAGTCTGTCTCCTGTCTAACCTTGTTGGGGAGGAATTTCTCTCTCCTAACCTTCCTGGGGAGTAGTTTCTCTTCTGCCTCTACCTTTTGCTCGTTGCCTTTGTATCTCGGGTTCTTTCTCATTCCTCGTCTTCAGTCTCCCATATTTTCCGCATAATTATTTTTTTCCCTACTCACCATTTCGCTTTTATCCTACCATTTCCCTCTCGCCATTTTACATCCCTGCCAGCCATTGTCTTCCCTAGTCACCATTTTGATTCACTGCAGTGACGCAGCCACGGAAGGAGCTAAATCCTACCCTGGTACAAATACTTTTTTTCAGTTATTGGTTAATTTTCACTATTATATTGACTAGCGACCACAAATGCATCATAGTTTAAGATATTTCACATACTAAAATCTTGCGTCATTAAGAAAAGATTTATCTGATTGTTGCAATATCTTGTTTTTAAAGTTCTCCAGATTAAAATTTTGGCTTAGGCCTTCCCAGAGAAAATGTTCACACTCTAAGCCATACAAAGACTCTGTAAAAGAAGACTTCGTAGAGGTGTGACGACGTTTCGTTCACATACAGTGAACCTTCTCAAGTGAGCCAGGTTCTAGGAGTAGAAAACTCCTGGAACTCATCAGACGTACTTGTTGGCCCTTGTCAGTTTCATAATCGGCACTGTGACAGCATGGCACTGTGGCAGCATGGCACTGTGGCAGCATGGCACTGTGGCATCATGGCACTGTGGCAGCATGGCGCTGTGACAGCATGGCACTGTGACAGCATGGCACTCTGACAGCGTTGCACTGTGGCAGCATGGCACTGTAACAGCATGACAGTGCTGACTGTTGCTGTGTAACAGCTGCTTGACGAATCTTCAGCTGTTGCTGCTGAATTTATTCGTCCTTTTAATATTCTTTTCCCCTTCATACACAGTGTGCATGTGTGTATATGTACGTGTGTATATGTACGTGTGTATATGTACGTGTGTATATGCACGTGTGTATATGCATATATTATATATTATATATATATATATATATTATATATATATATATTATATATATATTTATATATATATATAATATATATTTATATACAAGGTGCTTGGAATTTCAGCATTTTTCACAGTGGTTGTTCTGCATATTGTGATATCACCTGTTTACTGTGATCTTACTGAATATAGGGGAAGAGGAAGTGGAATATTCAAATGGCTTCAGGAAGAAATCCAATATTCTTCCTTGAAGCCTTTTTTTCCAGTTCTCCGAGGCTATAGGTCCCACAATTTGCACCAGAAGTGGACCCCATCCGAGGTGTAGAATGAAATTAGTTCTGAGGTACCCACACCGCCGTATGTCCTTGGATCACGGTAAAAAACCTAGCTCTGCTGGGTTACCTGGAGGTTATTCCGGGGATCAACGCCCCCGCGGCCCGGTCCACGACCAGGCCTCCCGATGGATCAGGGCCTGATCAACTAGGCTGTTACTGCTGGCCGCACGCAGTCCGACGTACGAGCCACAGCCCGGCTGATCCGGCACTGACTTTAGGTATCTGTCCAGCTCTCTCTTGAAGGTAGCCAGGGGTTTATTGGCAATTCCCCTAATGCTTGATGGGAGGCTGTTGAACAGTTTTGGGCCCCGGACACTTATGGTGTTTTCTCTTAGTGTACCAATGGCGCCCCTACTTTTTATTGGCGGCATTTTGCATCGCCTGCCCAGTCTTTTACTTTCGTAGGGAGTGATTTCTGTGTGCAGATTTGGGTGCGTGATTCTTGTAGGATTTGGCTGTCCTGTCGGTTAGAGCGTCATGTGATTTTCGCTCACCATGAGGCGGGCGAAAACGACATATGTTCGAGTTCTCGGCTAGTCGCAGTGTTGTTATTGATTAAATACCACTCATCTGTGGTTACAACAATAATATATATATATATATATAAATATATATATATATATAAATATATATATATATATATATATATATATATATATATATATATATATATATAATATATATATATATCAGTATGGTATAACTCACCTCTGTGAATATTCATATTATTTGCTCATGCGTCCGTAATATTCTTTTTATTTTTAATTTTTTGGGGGGTTTCAGTAGCACTGTTATTGTTAATTTCTTGATTTTTGTTATTCCCTTTGTTCGTGTGTTGCACCATGACCCTCCCAGTAGGCCTGGTGTACCAGCTCACGTTTCCAACCGTGTTTATTTAGGCCTCCCCGGCTTCTTACCTCTCACTCTCTCTCGTGCCTCTCCTCCGTTATATCCCTTTCTCTTTGTCTGGTACTGTTGTGTCTTAACCAGTCTCTTTCAGGCAATTTTCTTCCTATCTACTTTTTTTCATGTATCACCCCCGAGTTTCGGTAATCAATATATTTTCATAAATTTATTTTTCATGTGTGAGAGATAGACCATCCTTGGAGATGGTAGTTTATTGTGACAGATAATCCAGCATTGTCCAATTGTACCTAGGAGTTAGTTGTAGGTAGCATTCTGAGTGCTGGTGGGTAGTATTCTGAGTGCTGGTGGGTAGTATTCTGAGTGCTGGGGGGTAGTATTCTGAGTGCTGGTGGGTAGTGTTCTGAGTGCTGGTGGGTAGCATTCTGAGTGCTGGTGGGTAGCATTCTGAGTGCTGGTGGGTAGCATTCTGAGGGCTGGTGGGTAGTATTCTGAGTGCTGGTGGGTAGTATTCTGAGTGCTGGGGGGTAGTATTCTGAGTGCTGGTGGGTAGTGTTCTGAGTGCTGGTGGGTAGCATTCTGAGTGCTGGTGGGTAGCATTCTGAGTGCTGGTGGGTAGCATTCTGAGGGCTGGTGGGTAGCATTCTGAGTGCTGGTGGTAGCATTCTGAGTGCTGGTGGTAGTATTCTGAGTGCTGGTGGGTAGTATTCTGAGTGCTGGTTGGGTAGTATTCTGAGTGCTGGTGGGGAGCATTCTGAGTGCTGGGGTGGTAGCATTCTGAGGGCTGGTGGGCAGTATTCTGAGTGCTGGTGGGTAGTGTTCTGAGTGCTGGTGGGTAGCATTCTGAGTGCTGGTGGGTAGCATTCTGAGTGCTGGTGGGTAGCATTCTGAGGGCTGGTGGGTAGTATTCTGAGGGCTGGTGGGTAGCATTCTGAGTGCTGGTGGGTAGCATTCTGAGGGTGGTGGTAGCATTCTGAGTGCTGGTGGGTAGCATTCTGAGTGCTGGTGGGTAGCATTCTGAGGGCTGGTGGGTAGCATTCTGAGTGCTGTTGGGTAGCATTCTGAGTGCTGGTGGGTAGAATTCTGAGGGCTGGTGGGTAGCATTCTGAGTGCTGGTGGGTAACATTCTGAGGGCTGGTGGGTAGTATTCTGAGGGCTGGTGGGTAGCATTCTGAGTGCTGGTGGGTAGCATTCTGTGGGTCGGTGGGTAGCATTCTGAGTGCTGGTGGGTAGCATTCCGAGGGCTGGTGGGTAGTATTCTGAGGGCTGGTGGGTAGCATTCTGAGGGCTGGTGGGTAGTCTGAGGGCTGGTGGGTAGCATTCTGAGTGCTGGTGGGTATCATTCTGAGGGCTGGTGGGTAGTATTCTGAGGGCTGGCGGGTAGCATTCTGAGGGCTGGTGGGTAGTATTCTGATGGCTGATGGGTAGCATTCTGAGGGCTGGTGGGTAGTATTCTGAGGGCTGTTGGGTAGCATTCTGGGGGCTGGTGGGTAGTATTCTGAGGTCTGGTGGGTAGCATTCTGAGTGCTGGTGGGTAGCATTCCGAGGGCTGGTGGGTAGCATTCTGAGGGCTGGTGGTAGTATTTTTGAGGGCTGGGGGTAGTATTCTGAGTGCTGGTGGGTTTGCATTCTGAGTGCTGGTGGGTAGCATTCTGATGCTGGTGGGTAGCATTCTGAGGCTGGTGTGTAGTATTCTGAGGGCTGGTGGGTAGCATTCTGAGTGCTGGTGGGTATCATTCTGAGGGCTGGTGGGTAGTATTCTGAGGGCTGGCGGGTAGCATTCTGAGGGCTGGTGGGTAGTATTCTGATGGCTGATGGGTAGCATTCTGAGGGCTGGTGGGTAGTATTCTGAGGGCTGTTGGGTAGCATTCCGAGGGCTGGTGGGTAGTATTCTGAGGTCTGGTGGGTAGCATTCTGAGTGCTGGTGGGTAGCATTCCGAGGGCTGGTGGGTAGCATTCTGAGGGCTGGTGGGTAGTATTCTGAGGGCTGGTGGGTAGTATTCTGAGTGCTGGTGGGTAGCATTCTGAGTGCTGGTGGGTAGCATTCTGAGTGCTGGTGGGTAGCATTCTGAGGGCTGGTGTGTAGTATTCTGAGGGCTGGTGGGTAGCATTCTGAGTGCTGGTGGGTATCATTCTGAGGGCTGGTGGGTAGTATTCTGAGGGCTGGCGGGTAGCATTCTGAGGGCTGGTGGGTAGTATTCTGATGGCTGATGGGTAGCATTCTGAGGGCTGGTGGGTAGTATTCTGAGGGCTGTTGGGTAGCATTCCGAGGGCTGGTGGGTAGTATTCTGAGGTCTGGTGGGTAGCATTCTGAGTGCTGGTGGGTAGCATTCCGAGGGCTGGTGGGTAGTATTCTGAGGGCTGGTGGGTAGCATTCTGAGGGCTAGTGGATAGCTATTCTGATGGCTGGTGGGCAGCTATTCTGAGGGCTGGTGGGCAGCTATTCTGGGGGCTGGTGGGCAGCTATTCTGATGGCTGGTGGGCAGCTATTCTGAGGGCTGGTGGGCAGCTATTCTGAGGGGTGGTGGGTAGTATTCTAGTGCTGGTGGGTAGCATTCTGAGTGCTGGTGGGTAGCATTCTGAGTGCTGGTGGGTAGCATTCTGAGTGCTGGTGGGTAGCATTCTGAGTGCTGGTGGGTAGCATTCTGAGGGCTGGTGGGTAGCATTCTGAGTGCTGGGGTAGCATTCTGAGTGCTGGGGGTAGCATTCTGAGGGCTGGTGGGTAGTATTCTGAGTGCTGGTGGGTAGTGTTCTGAGTGCTGGTGGGTAGCATTCTGAGTGCTGGTGGGTAGCATTCTGAGTGCTGGTGGGTAGCATTCTGAGGGCTGGTGGGTAGCATTCTGAGTGCTGGTGGGTAGCATTCTGAGTGCTGGTGGGTAGCATTCTGAGGGCTGGTGGGTAGTATTCTGAGTGCTGGTGGGTAGCATTCTGAGTGCTGGTGGGTAGCATTCTGAGTGCTGGTGGGTAGCATTCTGAGTGCTGGTGGGTAGTATTCTGAGGGCTGGTGGGTAGCATTCTGAGGGCTGGTGGGTAGCATTCTGAGTGCTGGTGGGTAGCATTCTGAGGGCTGGTGGGTAGCATTCTGAGTGCTGGTGGGTAGCATTCTGAGTGCTGGTGGGTAGCATTCTGAGTGCTGGTGGGTAGCATTCTGAGGGCTGGTGGTAGCATTCTGAGTGCTGTTGGGTAGCATTCTGAGTGCTGGTGGGTAGAATTCTGAGGGCTGGTGGTAGCATTCTGAGTGCTGGTGGGGACATTCTGAGTGCTGGTGGGTAGCATTCTGAGTGCTGGTGGGTAGCATTCTGAGGGCTGGTGGGTAGCATTCTGAGTGCTGTTGGGTAGCATTCTGAGTGCTGGTGGGTAGAATTCTGAGGGCTGGTGGGTAGCATTCTGAGTGCTGGTGGGTAACATTCTGAGGGCTGGTGGGTAGTATTCTGAGGGCTGGTGGGTAGCATTCTGAGTGCTGGTGGGTAGCATTCTGTGGGCTGGTGGGTAGCATTCTGAGTGCTGGTGGGTAGCATTCCGAGGGCTGGTGGGTAGTATTCTGAGGGCTGGGGGTAGCATTCTGAGGGCTGGTGGGTAGTAAATTCTGAGGGCTGGTGGGTAGCATTCTGAGTGCTGGTGGGTATCATTCTGAGGGCTGGTGGGTAGTATTCTGAGGGTTGGCGGGTAGCATTCTGAGGGCTGGTGGGTAGTATTCTGATGGCTGATGGGTAGCATTCTGAGGGCTGGTGGGTAGTATTCTGAGGGCTGTTGGGTAGCATTCTGAGGGCTGGTGGGTAGTATTCTGAGGTCTGGTGGGTAGCATTCTGAGTGCTGGTGGGTAGCATTCCGAGGGCTGGTGGGTAGCATTCTGAGGGCTGGTGGGTAGTATTCTGAGGGCTGGTGGGTAGTATTCTGAGTGCTGGTGGGTAGCATTCTGAGTGCTGGTGGGTAGCATTCTGAGTGCTGGTGGGTAGCATTCTGAGGGCTGGTGTGTAGTATTCTGAGGGCTGGTGGGTAGCATTCTGAGTGCTGGTGGGTATCATTCTGAGGGCTGGTGGGTAGTATTCTGAGGGCTGGCGGGTAGCATTCTGAGGGCTGGGGGGGTAGTATTCTGATGGCTGATGGGTAGCATTCTGAGGGTGGTGGGTAGTATTCTGAGGGCTGTTGGGTAGCATTCCGAGGGCTGGTGGGTAGTATTCTGAGGTCTGGTCGGTAGCATTCTGAGTGCTGGTGGGTAGCATTCCGAGGGCTGGTGGGTAGTATTCTGAGGGCTGGTGGGTAGCATTCTGTGGGCTAGTGGATAGCTATTCTGATGGCTGGTGGGCAGCTATTCTGAGGGCTGGTGGGCAGCTATTCTGGGGGCTGGTGGGCAGCTATTCTGATGGCTGGTGGGCAGCTATTCTGAGGGCTGGTGGGCAGCTATTCTGAGGGCTGGTGGGTAGTATTCTGAGTGCTGGTGGGTAGCATTCTGAGTGCTGGTGGGTAGCATTCTGAGTGCTGGTGGGTAGCATTCTGAGTGCTGGTGGGTAGCATTCTGAGTGCTGGTGGGTAGCATTCTGAGGGCTGGTGGGTAGCATTCTGAGTGCTGGTGGGTAGCATTCTGAGTGCTGGTGGGTGGCATTCTGAGGGCTGGTGGGTAGTATTCTGAGTGCTGGTGGGTAGTGTTCTGAGTGCTGGTGGGTAGCATTCTGAGTGCTGGTGGGTAGCATTCTGAGTGCTGGTGGGTAGCATTCTGAGGGCTGGTGGGTAGCATTCTGAGTGCTGGTGGGTAGCATTCTGATGCTGGTGGGTAGCATTCTGAGGGCTGGTGGGTAGTATTCTGAGTGCTGGTGGGCAGCATTCTGAGTGCTGGTGGGTAGCATTCTGAGTGCTGGTGGGTAGCATTCTGAGTGCTGGTGGGTAGTATTCTGAGGGCTGGTGGGTAGCATTCTGAGGGCTGGTGGGTAGCATTCTGAGTGCTGGTGGGTAGCATTCTGAGGGCTGGTGGGTAGCATTCTGAGTGCTGGGGGGTAGCATTCTGAGTGCTGGTGGGTGCATTCTGAGTGCTGGTGGGTAGCATTCTGAGGGCTGGTGGGTAGCATTCTGAGTGCTGTTGGGTAGCATTCTGAGTGCTGGTGGGTAGAATTCTGAGGGCTGGTGGGTAGCATTCTGAGTGCTGGTGGGTAGCATTCTGAGTGCTGGTGGGTAGCATTCTGAGTGCTGGTGGGTAGCATTCTGAGGGCTGGTGGGTAGCATTCTGAGTGCTGTTGGGTAGCATTCTGAGTGCTGGTGGGTAGAATTCTGAGGGCTGGTGGGTAGCATTCTGAGTTCTGGTGGGTAACATTCTGAGGGCTGGTGGGTAGTATTCTGAGGGCTGGTGGGTAGCATTCTGAGTGCTGGTGGGTAGCATTCTGTGGGCTGGTGGGTAGCATTCTGAGTGCTGGTGGGTAGCATTCCGAGGGCTGGTGGGTAGTATTCTGAGGGCTGGTGGGTAGCATTCTGAGGGCTGGTGGGTAGTATTCTGAGGGCTGGTGGGTAGCATTCTGAGTGCTGGTGGGTATCATTCTGAGGGCTGGTGGGTAGTATTCTGAGGGCTGGGGGTAGCATTCTGAGGGCTGGTGGGTAGTATTCTGATGGCTGATGGGTAGCATTCTGAGGGCTGGTGGGTATTCTGAGGGCTGTTGGGTTAGCATTCTGAGGGCTGGTGGGTAGTATTCTGAGGTCTGGTGGGTAGCATTCTGAGTGCTGGTGGGTAGCATTCCGAGGGCTGGTGGGTAGCATTCTGAGGGCTGGTGGGTAGTATTCTGAGGGCTGTGTGGTAGTATTTGAGTGCTGGTGGGTAGCATTCTGAGTGCTGGTGGGTAGCATTCTGAGTGCTGGTGGGTAGCATTCTGAGGGCTGGTGTGTAGTATTCTGAGGGCTGGTGGGTAGCATTCTGAGTGCTGGTGGGTATCATTCTGAGGGCTGGTGGGTAGTATTCTGAGGGCTGGCGGGTAGCATTCTGAGGGCTGGTGGGTAGTATTCTGATGGCTGATGGGTAGCATTCTGAGGGCTGGTGGGTAGTATTCTGAGGGCTGTTGGGTAGCATTCCGAGGGCTGGTGGGTAGTATTCTGAGGTCTGGTGGGTAGCATTCTGAGTGCTAGTGGGTAGCATTCCGAGGGCTGGTGGGCAGCTATTCTGGGGGCTGGTGGGCAGCTATTCTGATGGCTGGTGGGCAGCTATTCTGAGGGCTGGTGGGCAGCTATTCTGAGGGCTGGTGGGCAGCTATTCTGGGGGCTGGCGGGCAGCTATTCTGAGGGCTGGTGGGCAGCTATTCTGAGGGCTGGTGGGCAGCTATTCTGGGGGCTGGTGGGCAGCTATTCTGAGGGCTGGTGGGCAGCTATTCTGGGGGCTGGTGGGCAGCTATTCTGAGGGCTGGTGGGCAGCTATTCTGAGGGCTGGTGGGCAGCTATTCTGAGGGCTGGTGGGCAGCTATTCTGAGGGCTGGTGGGCAGCTATTCTGAGGGCTGGTGGGCAGCTATTCTGAGGGCTGGTGGGCAGCTATTCTGAGGGCTCATCACATGCTATGTATCCATCCGAGAATCTCAGATTTCTCTCTTCAGTGATCTAATCACTTTAAAATGAACTGTATAGATACAACTACCGCTACCACTGTCATCAAGCCATCACTACCACCATCACTAAAACTATTTCCACCGCCACTAAAACTGCCACCATTCTCATCACCGCCTTGAAAGCAAGACAGGTGGTATTTATTGTCAGCACCGAAGTGTCTCATTAACAAACCTCATTTAATATTCATCATCCTTATCATCATTAGTCTTCCCCGGTGCGTTATTTACTGTCTGCCAAGCAAAAAAACACAACTTGGGCATGTCATTAATATTCACCTTAGCATTCATTTAAATCTCCGTTCAAAACGTTTCTCAAGAAGAGATCTTCCATATTAGAGTACTTACTTGAACATTAAAATGGTATAAAATACCGACAGATTGTTAGGTAAGACACATATGCAACAGTTATGTTAGGTATCTTTATTTCGAACGTTTTTCTCCTACACAGTAGGCTTCTTCAGTCGAGTACAGAAAAGTTGATAGAAGCAGAAGATACTTGAAGACGATGTAATCAGTCCATCACCCTTAAAGTTTTGAGGTGGTCAGTCCCTCAGTCTGGAGAAGAGCATTGTTCCGTTGTCTGAAACAATATGAAGTTGAAGTGACAGGATGGAGCCTTATATAGTGCCAGGAGGTCGAAATAAAGATACCTAACCTAACTGTTGCATATGTGTCTTACCTAACAGAGTACTTACTTGCAGTAGTATTTATATCTCGGGAGGAACGTAGAGGCTGGATACCAGTCGGGTGCTGTCCAGTGTAGTGAAGAAAAAACGTATATCAGAAAAAACTTTTATTGACATGAGTTTTCACTCTACAGAGCTAAACTGTCTCAATTAAAGTACGTTCTGCAAGATGTCTTTTCTTGACAACGTCCAGGCTGTTTCTTCTAGTTCGGTGAGTCAAATTTTGTTCAGAGTACCGTCTTGGGGTACCTAAGAAGCATTGAGACTAGTCTCATTGTATTACACACAGGTTGAAATTAAAATCTCCCCTTTGTTATACCTTTGATATATCTTTGAAGAATTTCGAGAGTATATCTACTCTCTGAGCCCGGCCATGAGCCAGGCTCGTCTGGTGCTCGCCTGGTCAACCAGGCTGTTGCTGCTGGAGGCCCGCTGCCCCACATATCCATCACAGCCTGGTTGATCTGGCACCTGGTGGAGGTATTTGTCTAGTTTCCTCTTGAAGACGTCTACACTTGTTCCAGCAGTGTTTCTGATATCTTCTGGTAAAATGTTGAAAAGTCTGTGACCCCGGATGTTGATACAGTGTTTCCTTATTGTCTCCACCGCACCCCTGCTCCTCACTGGATTTATTTTACACTTCCTCCCATAACTCTCACTCCAGTATGTTGTTATGGTAGTGTGCCATAAGCCTTGTATTGTGTTTACTCTTAAAAGTTTCTTTAGCTTTCTGTATAACGTACCAGTCAAATTGTGTTCCTTCAGTTTTTATGAGTGGTCTGGTAGCGAGCCCCGGGGGCCATGACCTCTGGAACCGACAACAGGTAAAACTCCACCAACTTTCCTGTTTCTCCCGGCAGTGACATTAGTTTTAATTCAGGTTTCTTTAACTTTGATTACGTGTGTGATAGATACATTAGTAAATTTTTTGACATTTTCCTCTCCTTTAGTTTCTAAACTACTTAATTTGATTTTTCAAAATTTAATAACTTGATCAACTAAGATGTGGCGGTTTGCAGACATTAACACAATATATTTTCAACTCGTCTCTTGCAACTTTTTTTTAGATCTCTTTTCCTCGTCTGTACCTTCTACCTGTCCTATTTTGATCTTCCTTTCTACTTTAATATATTTTTCAAGGGTTTCAAGAATTTTCTTACTTCCGCTGCCAAGCTGTGGGCCAAGGTTGTGTGGTGTTTGCCTAGTCAGTCAGGTTATTGCTGCTGGCGGCATTCTAGCCTAGTTATCCCTCCAACCTGGTTGATCCGGCGCTTGGCAGAGTGGTGATGGCAGAACATCACACATTCAAGGAGCGCAATGTTATTATCTCAGCTGCAAGAAAAATTATGGGTATCCATCTAGAACATTCCTAACAAGAGATGCCAAGGCAGAGACGATACTTTTTGGGTCACTTTTCTCTCCAGGCTGGAATATTGCTGTGTATTAAGAACCCCCATCAAAACAGGCGAAACTGCTGAGCTGGAAAATGTACAGAACCTTAACAGCACCTAAATTACTGGGAGCCCTCGAATTGTACTCCTCAGAACGTAAGCGAGAAAATTACAAAAAAAAAAAAAAATGTACACCTGGAAGATACTAGAGAGATTAGTCTCAAATCTACACGCCGAAATTACTACTTGTGAACGCAAGAGGGTTGGGAGACGGTGCAGGATGCCTCCAGTAAAAGCAGGGGAACAATAGGTACACTGAGAACTCAGTAAGTGTAAAGGGACCACGCCTCAACACCCTCCCTTCATGCATAAGGGGGATTACCAACAAACCCCTAACTGTCTTCAAGATGAAACCCGATATATTCTTCAAAACAGTTCCTGATCAGCTGGGTTGTGGGTAACGGGTTCTAACAGTAACTGGGTCGCGGGAGCAATGAACGCCGGAAGTTACTCCGGGTAACCAGGTAATCCAGGTACTTTTCACTTTTCTTCTTCACGACTTCACTTGTTCTGGCAGTGTGTCTGACATCTGGTAAGATGTTAAAATGTCTCGCACTATGGGTATTGTTACAGTATTTCTTGTGCCCACGGCTCCCCTGCCTTTCACTCTGTTTATTTAAAATTTTCTCCCATATCTTTCACTCCAGGATGTTATAGCAGTATTCAGATTTGGGACTAGGTTCTCAAGTACTGCCAGCATATATATATATATATATATATATATATATAATATATATATATATATATATATATATATATATATAATATATATATATATATATATATATATATCATGGAATCTTGATTCTGAGGACATGTACATAACCTTCTTCACGACTACGACAACTACTACTACAACTAACTCATCTCTTTGAGTAAGACCTACTTCCACTGGGGAATCCCGCCTACAGTGACTATGCCCTCTTCTGCTACACGTCCCCTTTCCACCTGACGTGCGGCCAGCAGTAACAACCTCGTTGATCAGGCCCTGATCCACCGGGAGGCCTGGTCGTGGACCGGGCCGCGGGGGCGTTGGTCCCCGGAATGCCCTCCAGGTAGACTCCAGGTAGGTAGGTTAGTACATAAGCGCCTGGCTCCTTGTCTCTGCTCCAGAACCTCCACGACTACCGTGCTCTTCGCACCAACTCCAAGGCTGAGGGACTGATTACATCTTCTTCTGTATATAGTCCTACTGTCTTCAAATTATGTCTTGGAATTTGTATTGATAAAGCCACTGGATGGCGAAACGTCTACAAAAAAGATACTCAGATGTTGCACATGTGTCTTAATTTCATCTTGTCGGTATTGTATACCATTCTTGTACACACACACTGTCTTGTCAGAGGTGCGCTTGCATGACAGTTATAAAACTGCAACATTAAGACCCCTCCTTCAGAGTGTAGGCACTGTACTTCCCATCTCCAGGACTCAAGTCCGGCCTGCCGGTTTCCCTGAATCCCTTCATAAATATTACTCTGCTCACACTCCAACAGCACGTTAAGTTCTAAAAACCATTTGTGCCCATTCGCTCGGAATCGCTCCTATCTAACACGCTCACGCATGCTTGCCGGAAGTCCAAGCCCCTCGCACACAAAACCTCCTTTACCCCCTCCCTCCAACCTTTCCTAGGCCGACCTCACCCTGCCTTCCCTTCACTACAGATTGATACACTCTCGAAATCATTCTATTTCGTTCCAACCTCTCTACATGTACAAACCACCTCAACAACCTCGCCTCAGCCCTTTGGATAATAGCTTTGATAATCCCGCACCTCCTTCTAAGTTCCAAACTACGAATTCTCTGCATTATATTCACACCACACATTGCCTTCAAACATGACATCTCCACTGCCTCCAGCCTTCTCCTTGTTGCAACATTCACCACCCATCCTTCACACCCATATAAGAGCGTTGGTATAATTATACTCTCATACATTCCCGTCTTTGCTTCCATTGACAAAGTCTTTGTCTCCACAGACTCCTCAGTGCACCATTCACCTTTTTCCCCTCGTCAGTTTATGATTCACCTCATTTTTCATAGACTCATCTGACACGTCCACTCCTAAATATCTGAATACATTCACTTCCTCCATACTCTCTCCCTCCAACCTGATATTCAGTCTTTTGTTACCTCATTTTTTCTGTTATATATGGCAGGGCATATATATGTCGTGCCTAATATGTAAAACTTGCGATTTTGGCTTAAATAGCAATGCTCTTCTTGCCGAATAAGGCAAGCGAAAATTTGTGCGTGCAATAATTTCGCAAAAATTATTCTGAACTTAACGAAAAAAAATATATTTCATTATTGTAAACTTATCTAAAATACATTTAGTTGGTTTAGGCTAAATTAAATTGCGCTGGTTATCATAAAGTTAGGTAAGTTTTCTAAGATTCTTTTGGTACAAAATTGTAAATTTTTACATGAACATAAATAAAAAAAATACATCGTTAAACGTATAAGAGAAAATTTTAGAAAGAACTTAATTTTAAAAGAGTTCTTGCTAATTGACCATGTATAATGTTTATCTTTCCCAGATACCCGGATACAGAGAGTACATATATAGGACCTAGAGACGTTCCCAGTAAATTAATTGCTCTGTTGGCTTCTTCTGGGCTGTAAATGATCTTTGAATCTGTTCCAGCTCTGATATCATCCCTGCTCTGAACGGACCCGTCACCAATAAACAATACTCTTAGCAAGAGAGCACAAGTAATTTGAACAGTGTCACCACTGGTACTATTTCCCATGTTTTGAAAATTCTCAAATTAGCTATCTTCCTGTTCGTTTTTTTTTCCTTTTGTCCTCTCTGTGAGGTGTTTCTTCTTTTCTTCTTCTATTCAGTTTTCTCTCCCAGCTATTCATTGTTCCCGAAAAGCACTCTTCCTTTTCCTTCCGCTCTTGTTCCTCCATTCCCTTTCCCTCGTCCTTCCCCCTCCTTCCTTGTGGGCGTTACCTGAGAATTGATTAGTGCCATCGGGTGTCTAACTGCCTCCCTTTGTTTAGTTTTAGGGAGCTGTGTACGTTCTTCTGTCTGCCCCTCCCTTCTGCCTGCCTCTCCCCTCTGCCTGCCCTGCCCTTCTGCCTGCCCCGCCCCTCTACGTGCCTCGCCCCTCTGCCTGCCCCGCGCCTCTGCCTGTTTCACCTCCCTGCCTGCCCCGCCCCGCTCCTCTACCTTCCCCTCTGCTGCCCTGCCCCGCTCCTCTACCTTCCCCTCTGCCTGCCCCGCCCCCATGCTTGCTCCGCCCCTCGACCAGCCCCGCCCCTCTACCTGCTCAGCCCCCTGCCTGCCCCACACCTCTGCCTGCTCCACCCCTCTACCTGCTCCGCCCCTCTACCTGCCCCGCCCCTCTGCCTGCCTCACCTCTCTGCCTGCCTCGCCCCCCTGCCTTCCCCGCCCCTCTACCTGCCCGCCCCTCTACCTACCCCACCCCTCTGCCTGCCTACCCCTCTCCCTGCCCCGCCCCTCTATCTGCCTCACCCCTCTACCTGCCCACTCCTCTGCCTCGCCCCTCTACGTGCCCTGCCCCGCCACTCTGCCTGCCCCCAACCCTCTGCCTGCTCGCCCCTCCCTGCCCTGCCCCTCTGTCTGCCTCACCCCGCTACCTGCCCCACCCCTCTGCCTCGCCCCTCTGCCTGCCCTGCCCCGCCGCTCTGCCTGCCCCACCCCTCTGCCTCGCCCCTCTGCCTGCCCTGCCCCGCCGCTCTGCCTGCCCCCACCCCGCTGCCTCGCCCCTCTACCTGCTCCGCCCCTCTGCCTTCCCTGCCTTTCTGCCTGTTCCGCCTTTCTGCCTACCCCCGCCCCTCTGCCTGCCCCGCCCCTCTATGTGCCCTGATTCTGATATACTGTCTTTGGGAGAGGTACCAGAAGCGCCATGTGTAACCAGTAACACCCTGTCTCTCTACTTGCCCCGCACGCTGTAAAGGGGATATTTATTAGCTGGGTCATCCATCATGAGTTCACAGTTTGTAGATTGGTCATTTTCAGACTTTTTGTTAAGGTGTTCGTCATCACTGCAAGGGCTGTGCACCCTGAATCATCCTCCCACCCCCCCTCCATCCTCTCTCCCTCTCTACCTTTCCTTTGTTTTTGTTCCTGTGCGTGTTCCTTGTCTCACTCATTCCCTTTTTCGTGGTTTTGCCGTCTAGTTTGCTGCCCCGCTCCATTTTCTGCTTTCCGGCCACTGTTTATCAGATATTCTGTCTCCTGGCCCCTTTTCTTCCTCTTCTGTTCTACTTCCCTTTCTTTCATCCCTTTCCCATCATTCTACCTATTTTCTGTCTCGCATGACCTCCGTCACAAGCCTCTCTCTCTGGGTGGTCTGGTGAAATGGCGGCCCCGTGGGGCCTGGGGGGCAGACCTTGGGGTACTGTTTTAGAGCTTTCATCCTCAGACATTAGCTATCTAAGTCCACCTGCCTGCCCCCTGCCTCCTGCCCCTTGCCCCTTGCCCCCTGCCCCCTGCCCCCTGCCCCCTGCCCCCTACCCCCTGCCTCCTGCCCCCTTCATTTCTCTCTTCAATCGTTTTAATGGTAACAGTAACTTATGCATGTGACCAACCCATCCTGTGTGGTGTCATGTGACCAACCCATCCTGTGTGGTGTCATGTGACCAACCCATCCTGTGTGGTGTCATGTAACCAACCCATCGTGTGTGGTGTTATGTAACCAACCCATCCTGTGTGGTGTCATGTGACCAACCCATCCTGTATTGTGTCATGTAGCCAACCCATCCTGCGTGGTGTCATGTGACCAACCCATCCTGTGTGGTGTCATGAAACCAACCCATCCTGTGTGGTGTCATGTAACCAACCCATCCTGTGTGGTGTCATGTGACTAACCCATCCTATGTGGTGTCATGTGACCAACCCATCCTGTGTGGTGTCATGTAATCAACCCATCCTGTGTGGTGTCATTTGACCAACCCATCCTGTGTGGTGTCATGTAACCAACCCATCCTGTGGGGTGTCATGTAACCAAACCATCCTGTGTGGTGTCATGTGACCAACCCATCCTGTGTGGTGTCATGTAACCAACCCATCCTGTGTGGTGTCATGTGTGACCAACCCATCCTGTGTGGTGTCGTGTGACCAACCCATCCTGTGTGGTGTCATGTGTGACCAACCCATTCTGTGTGGTGCCATGTAACCAACCCTTCCTGTGTGGTGTCATATGTGACCAACCCATCCTGTGTGGTGTCATGTGTGACCAACCCATCCTGTGTGGTGTCATGTGTGACCAACCCATTCTGTGTGGTGTCATGTGTGACCAACCCATCCTGTGTGGTGTCATGTAACCAACCCATCCTGTGTGGTGTCATGTGTAACCAACCCATCCTGTGTGGTGTCATGTGTGACCAACCCATCCTGTGTGGTGTCATGTGACCAACCCATCCTGTGTGGTGTCATGTAACCAACCCATCTTGTGTGGTGTTATGTAACCAACCCATCCTGTGTGGTGTCATGTGACCAACCCATCCTGTGTGGTGTCATGTGACCAACTCATCCTGTGTGGTGTCATGTGACCAACCCATCCTGTGTGGTGTCATGTAGCCAACCCATCCTGCGTGGTGTCATGTGACCAACCCATCCTGTGTGGTGTCATGAAGCCAACCCATCCTGTGTGGTGTCATGTAACCAACCCATCCTGTGTGGTGTCATGTGACCAACCCATCCTGTGTGGTGTCATGTGACCAACCCATCCTGTGTGGTGTCATGTAATCAACCCATCCTGTGTGGTGTCATGTGACCAACCCATCCTGTGTGGTGTCATGTAAGCAACCCATCCTGTGGGGTGTCATGTAACCAACCCATCCTGTGTGGTGTCATTTGACCAACCCATCCTGTGTGGTGTCATGTAACCAACCCATCCTGTGTGGTGTCATGTGTGACCAACCCATCCTGTGTGATGTCGTGTGACCAACCCATCCTGTGTGGTGTCATGTGTGACCAACTCATTCTGTGTGGTGCCATGTAACCAACCCATCCTGTGTGGTGTCATGTGTGACCAACCCATCCTGTGTGGTGTCATGTGTGACCAACCCATCCTGTGTGGTGTCATGTGTGACCAACCCATCCTGTGTGGTGTCATGTAACCAACCCATCCTGTGTGGTGTCATGTGTGACCAACCCATCCTGTGGGGTGTCAGGTGTGACCAACCCATCCTGTGTGGTGTCATGTGACCAACCCTTCCTGTGTGGTGTCATGTAACCAACCCATCCTGTGTGGTGTTATGTAACCAACCCATCCTGTGTGGTGTCATGTGACCAACCCATCCTGTGTGGTGTCGTGTGACCAACCCATCCTGTGTGGTGTCATGTGTGACCAACCCATTCTGTGTGGTGCCATGTAACCAACCCTTCCTGTGTGGTGTCATATGTGACCAACCCATCCTGTGTGGTGTCATGTGACCAACCCATCCTGTGTGGTGTCATGAAACCAACGCATCCTGTGTGGTGTCATGTAACCAACCCATCCTGTGTGGTGTCATGTGACCAACCCATCCTGTGTGGTGTCATGTGACCAACCCATCCTGTGTGGTGTCATGTGTGACCAACCCATCCTCTGTGGTGTCATGTGACCAACCCATCCTGTGTGGTGTCATATAACGGGAAAACTAAAGCTAGATTTTGTTCCCACTATGTAATTATCATATATAATAAGGTGGCAGCTCAATGTAAGTATTTCTACCATGTAAGTATATAGTAACACACTGTAGGAAGTCCCATACTGTAACTGCCATGCATTTACAGTCTGGAACACCCGCAGTACACAGTATGAGTACACAGTATGAGTACACCCGTAGTACACAGTATGAGTACACCCGCAGTACACAGTATGAGTACACCCGTAGTACACTGCGGGTGTACTCATTTTTGTTTGACAAAAAATTCCCCATTTTTTTCGTTTGTTGTCGATTTCTTTTTGTCACGTACGCATGTGCTCCTTCCTTCCTGTAGTCTGTCCTCCCATCTCCTCCATCATATTCATTCTCGTCCTCCTTCCTTCTTCCCCTCCGTATTTTCCTATCCCTCCTCCACCTCCTTCCAAGGACTCAGACCCGAGTCAAAAAACTATTGATGCTTGAGAATCATCTCACGTTGCCAGTTCACAGCATTAATACTCAACTTGTCATATAAATATCTGCTGTTGCAGCGGCGGCTCATCCACGGAATATATATAACTAATGTAATTTCCTTCTCTCCAGAGTCCTGAGAGAGAGAGAGAGGCGAGAGAATATTTGAAATGTGCATGAGAAAGAGAGAAAGGGAGAGAAAATGACTAAATACATTAGTGAGTGTGAAATGCAGTAATGCAGTGATCCACTGGCATTGGCGCCGGGTTTTTCGACAAATTGTATTTCACATGCAGAATAGTTTGCACTTGTATAGTACTGTGAAAATGTCACCGTGGGAAGCCTTGAGGGGCCCTGACGCGACCCTGGGTACCAGGACATACAGCAACCCTGGGTAATAGGACCTACAGTTACCCTGGGTACCAGGACATACAGCAACCCTGGGTACTAGGACCTACAGTTACCCTGGGTACCAGGACATACAGCAACCCTGGGTACTAGGACCTACAGTTACCCTGGGTACTAGGACCTACAGTTACCCTGGGTACTAGGACCTACAGTTACCCTGGGTACCAGGACATACAGCAACCCTGGGTACTAGGACCTACAGTTACCCTGGGTACCAGGACTACAGCACCCTGTGTACCCAGGACCCTGGGTACAGACCTACAGTTACCCTGGTACCAGGTACCTCTGGTACCAGGACCTACAGTTACCCTGGGTACAGGACCTACAATACCCTGGGTACAGGACCTACAGTTACTCTGGGACCAGGACCTACAGCACCCCGGGTACAGGACCCACAGTTTACTGGGTACAGGACCTACAGTTACTCCGGGTACCAGGACTACAGCACCCTGGGTACTAGGACCTACAGTTACTCTGGGTACCAGGACCTACAGTTTACCCTGGGATACCAGGACCCTACAGCAACCCTGGGTACCAGGACCTACAGTGACCTGGGTACCAGGACCTACAGTTGACCCTGGGTACCAGGACATACAGTGATCCTGGATACAGGACCTACAGTTACCCGGGTACAGGACCTACAGTTTACCTGGGTACCAGGACCTACAGTGACCCTGGTTAGGACCTACAGTACCCTGGGTACCAGGACCTACAGTTAACTGGGTACCAGGACCTATAGGAACCCTGGATACTAGGACCTACAGTGACCCTGGGTACCAGGACCTACAGTGACCCTGGGTACTAGGACCTACAGTTACCCTGGGTACCAGGACATACAGACCCTGGGTACTAGGACCTACAGTGACCCTGGGTCAGGACCTACAGTACTTGGGTTTCCAGGACTACAGTTAACTCTGGGTACCAGGACATACAGCAACCCTGGGATACCTGGCACAGTGACTGGTGAGTACAGGGTCTCGACCCTGGTATAGGCCTTCTTGATTATGTGATAACGGGAAAAAGCACGGGGAAAGCCTTGGATCCCTGGGAGCCAAGACTGCAACAGGTACTAGACCAACATTAGGGAAATTGACAATAAGCAACCTGGTCTGCCTTCAGTTAGGGAGCCGGAAAAAGAATACCCAAATCAGTGCCGGATCCGGACTCTACGTACTTGGACTGCTGCGGCCAGCAGTACAGCCTAGTTGATCAGGCCCTGACCTCGGGAAAGGGCCTTCATGACCGGGCCCGGGGACCTTGACCCCGGAATAGCTCGACCTACCCGTGGCCCTGGATACCAGGACCTACAGTGACTCTGGGTACCAGGACCTACAGTGACCCTGGATACCAGGACCTACAGTGACCCTGGATACCAGGGCCTACAGTGACTCTGGGTACCAGGACCTACAGTGACCTTGGATACCAGGACCTACAGTGACCCTGGGTATCAGGACCTACAGTGACCCTGGATACCAGGACCTACAGTGACTCTGGATACCAGGACCTACAGTGACTCTGGGTACCAGGACCTACAGTGACCCTGGATACCAGGACCTACAGTGACTGGGTACCAGGACCTACAGTGACTCTGGTACCAGGACCTACAGTAACCCTGGATACCAGGACCTACAGTGACTCAGGGTATCAGGGCCTACAGTGACCTTGGATATCATGACCTACAGTGACTCTGGATACCAGGACCTAGAGTGACCCGGTACCATGGACCTACAGTGATCTGGATCCAGGACCTACAGTGACTCCTGGATTCAGGACCTACAGTGACCTGGGTACCAGGACCTACAGTGACTCTGGGTACCAGGACCTACAGTGACCCTGGATACCAGGACCTACAGTGACTCAGGGTACCAGGACCTACAGTGACTCTGGATACCAGGACCTACAGTGACTCTGTATCAGGACCTACAGTGACCCTGGTACCAGGACCTACAGTGACTCGGATACCAGGACCTACAGTGACCTGGATACCAGGACCTACAGTGACTCGGTATCAGGACCTACAGTGACCCCTGGTACCAGGACCTACAGTGACTCTGGTTCCCGGACCTACAGTGACCCTGGATACCAGGACCTACAGTGACCTGGTATCAGGACCTACAGTGACCCTGGATACCAGGACCTACAGTGACCCTGGGTACCAGGACCTACAGTGACCCTGGTACCAGGACCTACAGTGATCCTGGATATCAGGACCTACAGTGACCCTGGGTACCAGGACCTACAGTGAATCTGGGTACCAGGACCTATAGTGACCCTGGATACCAGGACCTACAGTGACTCTGGGTATCAGGACCTACAGTGACCCTGGATACCAGGACCTACAGTGACTCTGGGTATCAGGACCTACAGTGACCCTGGGATACAGGACCTACAGTGACTCTGGGTATCAGGACCTACAGTGACCCTGGATACCAGGACCTACAGTGACTCTGGGTATCAGGACCTACAGTAACCCTGGATACCAGGACCTACAGTGACTCTGGGTATCAGGACCTACAGTAACCCTGGATACCAGGACCTACAGTGACTCTGGGTATCAGGACCTACAGTGAAACCCTGGATACCAGGACCTATAGTGACTCTGGGTATCAGGACCTACAGTAACCTGGATACCAGGACCTACAGTGACTCTGGGTATCAGGACCTACAGTTTCATATAGACGGAAGTATTGTAACCATCAGAACGTTGTACATTCTTTTGCTTCTTTACATATGAGAAAGATCTTCATTTTCTCCAATTTACTTAACAGTTACTAGTATATAACTTCAGATGTAAATAGGTCACTCTCTGACTTTTCTTGTCAGGCTGGATTTAGATTGCGGAATCTCTGCTTCTATCTATTGTCTCTAGATTATCTTAGATTAGGTGAGGATAGTATAGCAGAAGCATCCCAGCCTCCACGTTGGCCTTCGTGCGGCTAGCAACAACAGCCTGGTTAATCAGGTCATTCTTAGGAGGCCTGGTCTGGGACCGGACCGTGAGGGCGTTGATTCTCGAAACACACTCCAGGTAGACTCCAGGTAAACAGTGGCCCTCCACTCCCTGCGACCTCTCTGCTTACATAGACTGAGTAGGGAGAATGTAAGAAGAAGAATTTTTTATTATTACTTGCATTACCGTGGGTAGTCTATGGTTCCGTCATTATCACTACCACTCGTCTTGAAATGATAACTTCTCTGGGTACAACAGAGCCCAGCGTGAAGGTCTTGGTGACCACTTCGAAACACTATGATAAAACTTTCCCTCGACCAGCCCTGGGTAGGAGGGTTCATTGTTGTTTAATTGAATCCGATATTTGCAAAGTGTTTGTTCAACCATTTCTTGAAGGACTATATTGTTTTTGCTCTTACAACTTGAGAGAGCAGTCCCTGCCAGAGCTCTCTAACTCAGTAAAAAACCTTTACCTATGTTTGTATTACATCTGCTGCTGCGAGCTTCATGTAGTTGTTTCGTGTCAGTGAATCCTTGTTTTGCGTTTCAAATAGCTTTCATGTTTGAGTGAGGTATAAGTTTTAATATTTAAGGTTTGGATGAGAGCTCGAAGTCTTATGTTCTTAGAGGAGAACTAACTGCAGTCTTTCTTCACAGGGATTGTTTCTTAATAAAAATGTGAACTGTATTATCGTCCCTTTCGTTCTCTCCAGTTTAACTTCGTCTTGTGTAATTTAGGGACCAGAATTGAAAAGAATATTCCGGTTGAGAGCACAAAATTGATCATAACTTTCCTGCTATAAAACCAAGATTTGCTTCTCAAGGGTAAACATTGTTTGGTTTACTGTATGACATTGCTGATGATCACTTCCAGATAGTTTTTTTTTTATCTCAGCCAGAGATTGTTTTAATCATTTTATATTTGCGTTTTTTACGTTGTTCTATCCTAAATTTTACATTTATAATCATTGGAACTCATTTTCTACGTCTCCAGTTTCAAGATCTACAAAATAATTTGATTATGTGGGTCTATTTGTTTCACGTTTGGCCATGAAAACCGAGTTTGTTCTGAGTTACAAACTAAAGCCCTTTCTTTATTGTTACTGCTGGTCATTCCACCGTCGCTGACAGTTATAAAGTCCTGTGGAAGTTTTATAATTTATTCTTGTGTAAAATACACATAGGAGAACGAAACTTTTGGTGACGTTTCGGTCCGACTTGTTAATGGTCCAAGTAGGACAGAAATGTCGTCATAAGTCTCAGTGTAAATGCAGTGCAGGTTATTTGTGTATTGTTTCAGCCACAGTATTGTGACTATATTCTTGTCTAACATATTTAATAAAAGGTTCAGAAATCCAAGATGACGGTCAAAGTGGTAAACGATCTTCCATGAAAACTGAAAGATGTATAGATCAACATAAATTTTTTACGTTTTACAACAAAAAATACTAGCAACGTAGGTCATCCTTCAGGGTTAGCTTTAGTGTTTTGGTTAAGTCTCCTTTTATATACTTCTGTACTATTCTTAGTTATAGTTGTATTATGTCGTACCAGTACGACATAATACAACTATAACTAAGAATAGTATATATATTATATATTATAATATTGTTGTATATTGATTGCATGTACTGATGTGTTGTCACTAGCAGCTCAGGGGTGACTTAGCAGTACTGCAGTAATTAGAATTGTTTCCGTGTCCCGACTTTACCTTCCAAACAAGACAATAAATAATTTAGATGCCGTAGACTACAAGTTATTATATGACAGTGTGGAAATTGCTAATAATAGTATTTGTGCTTGTGTGTGTAATATGCTTTATTTAAGATTCCTTATTTTGAGGCACTGACTAATATTTAAGCCTTGAGATGCATGTGTACGGGAGGTTGGCGATGTTGGAGGGGAGGAAGGTGAAAGGGAAGAGGCAGTTTGCTTGTGTGGGAAAGTGGAAGCAGTGTATACGTTATGAAAGGGGCGTGTAGACGTAACGGCTGTGTGTTTACATTTATGTATGTGGGAAGGGGAGACGGGAGGCAGGGATATTGAAGGGAGGAGATCTAAGAGGGAGAAGATTGGTATAGGTACAGTGAAACAATGGCCTCATTGAAAGAACATTTTATTATGTGCACTTTTAGCAGAAGTCCTAGTTTCAGTACTACTAATACCCGGAGCAGCGACTAGTACTAGTGCTGCTCCTCAAAAGTAGCTGGTGCTATTGTCTCCTCAGGAGAAGAGGCAGGTGCTAAGATCTCTTCAGGAGGGGCGGCAGATGCTACGGTCTCCTCAAGAGCAGTAGCAGGTACTACGGTCTTCTCTTCAGGTGCAGGTGCTACTCTCTCCCCGCTAGGGGAAAGGAGCCGGCAAGACCTGGTCCAGGGTTTCCAAGAGGTTTATATAAAACTGGGTGAGGTAATTGGGTTAGGGGCGTCGATTATCCTCGTTGCAAATTGGTTACGGGCCGAAACTTCTCACTTAACGCTAAACCATTTTCTCGGGAAGACCTGCGTCAGCGGACTTGTCAGATTTTCTGAAGATTTCTCAAAAGGGGGTTTTCTAAAAAGGAGCCCTCGACTTAAAAGTTCTGTGTATCTGACAGACAGACCAGAGACGTAATACCCGCAGAATAGTCACTCGTTAAGCTAATGCACACAAAGTAGCACAGGTAGATATGAAAACAGACAATAAATACACAGACAGATAGATAGACAGACAAACACAGACACCAGCAGACACACACACACACACACACACACAACACACACACACACACTACTACTACTACTACTACTACTACTACTACTACTACTGCTGCTAAGATTCTCAGCAGTGTTTTCCTTGGGGAGGAGCGGCGTGTGGGAAGGAAAGGAATTCTTGATGAGCTTATCATTATTCGAACTCATTTTTTTGCGAGAATATAAAGTATGTGGGAAAGAGGACGGGAATCAGGAGGTGGTTAAGGATGTGAGAAGTAAGATAGGGAAGCAGAAGGTGAGGATAATGAGGAAAGGAAATTTTAAAAGTTTGTGTACGTGAATTTTATTGTTATAATCAAGGGGGAAGCGCTAAACCCGGAGGATTATACAGCGCCTAGGGGGGGATGTGGAAGGCATTCAGGCTTAATTCGGGGAACTGGAGCACAGATCCAATTCCCTAAATCAAGAGCCCCTCACCAACATCAAGGAACCTCTCCTTGAGGAGTGTGTACGTGAAGTGTGTGGAGTGTGGGAGTCCTGGTACTAATGTAAATTATAGTCGCCTAATTGTGTTTGCAGGGGTCGAGGCGCAGATCCTGACCCCGAGTCTTGACTCTTACCAACTGACTTTACTTATTCTAGCTCCGGTCATACTTACTGCTAAATCTGTGTATGGTGTTAGCATGTTCCACTTATCCGCCATCCTGAGACAGAAGTACATCTTAAACCTGTGCTTCAGCTGCATCTTTACCTGTTAAAAAATCTTTATATCTCGTTGACTCTCCTGTTATCTCTAGCCTAATTTTAATTTATTTAGTTTGAATTCGAGTAGCAACATTTCTGATTCCAATAGTAAGTCAAAGCAGATCGTCATGCATTTGTTTGTTTATACTGATGCAGCGGATAGAAAAGCCGCAGTTGAAAAGTGTATTTATTCCAAATTGTTTCTAATTGCCGCTTTAATTTTTTATCAGCTACAACTTGTCGGCGTTCCCATACCATCTGTTTCTGTTTGTATTACTGTTGTTTTAGCATGACCTGCGTCTAGTGATACACATGTTGCCTGTGGTGGTGGGATGTCGCTGATGTCTATCAAGAGCCTCTGACGGTAACGTTCCCCTGGTTGTGACGCTTCACTTCTCTCAAGAACAGTTATCAACATCAGAATGGCGTTTCGCTCTGTGTAATGCTGTGTGGAATCATACGTGTGACTTCATTAGACTCACACAGCAAAACGCTGTTAAAATAAATACTTCTTCTATTACGTGTGTATTCTTTGTTATTACATATTTTTTTTAGTTACACTAGTAAATCTTTATCATTTATTATACATTTTTGGTTGTATTAGCTTCGTTTTCAAGTTTGTGCAAGTGTTTGGTAGGGTATTGAAGGGAACAACTTACAGTCAGCAGCCAGCCTAACCTTCTCTCCTCGTACATGTATGTCAGATTTGTGAGACGCTGTCTTCTATCTTTAAATCTGTGTTGTTCCATGATGAATCCCATTCCATCTCGATTATCTTCTACTTGTCTTTTTTTGTCGTTTCTTTCATTACCTTGCACGAGATTCTTGTTCCAGTTATTGATCAAATTTAGCGATACCTGTTTTTTTTTATTCAGTAATGTGTGGTGTGTGTGTGTGTGTGTGTGTGTGAGACAGACAGAGAGAGAGAGAGTAAGAGTGAGAGAGAAAGGGTGAATGTGATCATCATCTAAATTTCTTTACAGATGAAAAGTTGATAACTCTGGAGCCTCTCCCTAAGCCTTAATTTCTCCTGTCTTCACCTCACGCGGAGAGCGAACTGCAATCCTAAATCTTTTAATCCCACTCCCCCCCCCCGTCTACCTCTCTCTCTCTCTCTCTCTCTCTCTCCATTTCGCCACACATCCTGGAAGGTTCTTGTGCTATTCTTGGCGTGCACTTGGAGTGCACTATGGGTGTATTTCCACGTTAAGGTTACATAATCCGTTCCAGGAGCGCCCTTGTACATCTCATAGAGTACGGCGCGTCTTACCTGCATCTGTGCCTTATATGGACCAGTACACCCGTGCCTTACCTGTGTACATGTACAATATTTGGACCTGTACACCTGTGCCTTACCTGTGTACATGTTCCTTATCTACCTGACCACTTGGGGATGAGTGCGCTGTATACCATTAACCACTCTGTGTGCACCTGTGATCAGTGCTGTGTGCACCTGTTGAGGTTTCGGGAGGTCCCCTTTACTGGCGATGGTCGGGCAGGATGCAACCTTTTTGCCCAAGTCTTTTGTGCCAGCGTGTGATGGTGATGGTGGTGAAGGTGGTGGTGGTCGTCGTCCTGGGGTTGAAATAGTCCCCCGCCCGACCGAACGACAAAATTTTCTTCGTGTGACTATGAATGAGGTGTGCGGTGTGACTATTATAGAGAGCATTCGGAGCGTAAATATTAGAAGACGATGTTTGGGTTACGAAAGGTATAATTCAGAGGACTGGAATGGGATTGTTGAGAGGATTTAGGTATTTAGAGAGGATGGAGGAAAATAGGATGAGCACTAGTAGGATGGATGGGGTAGGGTGGTCCTAGGATGAGTTGAATTTAAGGTGTGAAAGAATATCTGAGTGGTTGGAGGGCCTGAGCATCCAGTATGCGTTTTAGATCAGAGTGATTGGATAGGAGTAGTTTTTGTGCTTTGACGTGCTGTTGGAGTGTAAAGTAACATTTATGAAGGCATCGGGAAAACATGTTAGCCGGACCTGATTCTAAGATTTGGGAAATACAGTGCCGATATATATATATAATATATATATATATATATATATATATATATATATATATATATATATATATATATATATATATATATTCATGAAGAATAGCTTTCTCCTTTTGTATTTATTTCCTTGATCAAGATTGCTGGTTGTAATTCTTGTAATATGTTAAGATAATAGATCATCAACTATCACAGTTATGTACTATAATAATATATTAAATCCTAGACTTAGATCTAGTATACTGCCATGCACGTAAGTCAACTTAATGTCCAAGATTCTAGCATTATATGTTCATTTTAGACTGACTAAGTTAGTTATGTTGGAGGTTATTAATCCGCTAATATACTTACGTCTGGCATTTTAGTCCCTAAAGACAATCTTAAGCTCATAATTAATTTGCTCTGAAACATAAACATCATAGATGTTAAATTATTAATTGTGATGTTACCTGAGTCTTCTTTAACACTGTGATACAACATGTTTATTAAACTTTTTTACAAACCTATAAGAGAAACAAGCTCTTTTTTTCTTAACTTAAGCAACAGTTGGTTGTATCAACACGAGTTCTCAGGTTCTTCATCTCGTCGTCTGCAGTCTTGCAAGTACATTAAACCAGTAGTTTTTAATGCATTGATATAAGTCGAGTAACTTCTTCCCGATGAGTGCAATGGTTCATGAAATGTATCAACTCTAGTTGCTTGTTATACTTCTTTTCACAAATAATCTGCACATAGAATGAATAACATGAGGACGTATCATTCTGCTATGTGCTGGTTATTTGTGTGTTGTTCCAGCCATTGTGTTGTGCCTTTTTATTCTTTCGACCTTTACATAATTTGTCACCACCTGCTCGTGATGGTCAGTTTTCTGTTGTGTCGTTTGTTTTGAGTTTTAGAAGGTCAGGGGTATTTGTTGTGGGAAAAACATTAAAAACAAATATCCAAGGTACTTAAACGAGAAATTATAAAATATTTCACACACAGATGTCAAGTTTATCGTGTTGTTGTGTATGGCTGCTTAACGTCGTGGTCTCATTGTGATGATTTTGATAAGTTATATTCGTAGTTGTGGAGGCAGATGGAAGAGCATTGTCTTCGTAAAGTGAAGGTTGGTAATACTGGAAACATATACGAGTTACAGGAAATATAAAATAGTGAGTATTATAATTTATATTTTCAAAAGGAAAGTATGCTATGCAGGAGTTTGGAAATCTAGGACACCATCAGGAGAGTAAGTAACATATACATTGTGATAAGAAGGAAAACAGAGTGGCTGTTGGAAAGCTACAAAACAAAAGCAAAAACTAAACCTAAGTTACTCCACAATCACATGAAAAGAGAATAACAGCAAAGGGACAAAAAGTAACACTTAGTACGACCTACAGTCAGCGTCACTCGTCGTGCAATATTTTAACACAAATACTTTACATGTCCTGGACAATAACAACTCCATCTTTGACTATTCTACATTCAGGTATCACTGCTTTCACAAATTAACATTATATAATTGCAACATTATTCTCCATAGTTCTACAAGATGCTCCGAGTTGAAGTAACCTGAAGCAATAGGACCGCACAGGATACTGAAGGGAGGAACACCGACCTTCAGCAGCTCACCAAGCATAAGACAACTTCCAAACTCTTAGAAAACAGTAAATAGAAGAGGCTTGGTAGAAGAAGCAGGAACATAATTATAACCTATTGACGAGCAGCGATAAAACAGGGAAAAGTCTTAGCAACAAGCAGCAAACATGACAAGATAATGTAATCTTAAATCGCGAAAAAAATATACCAAAAAAGAAAGTTGACAAAGTTGGGCCTAAGTTTGATTTATAGTGTTCCTGGTATGTCTTTGCTAGGAATTGTTGTATAATGTAACGTAGACTACAAAAATTGTGTTATATAATCGTTATATAATTTGTAGTAATGTGATCCAAAGTGAATTTAAATCATTTATTGCTTTTAAAGTACAAAGAAGTACTATTATACAAGCTCATTAATGGAAACCTGACGATTACGTTACGACACAAAGGTTTTCATTAAGCAGTAATCCGTGTATATCAGCATTTGTGCGAGGTGCAACTCTATATTATATCTTCAGGTATGTGTGTGTGTTATAAGTAAACCAAAGGCACTCATAATCAAAAAACCATTTATACCTAGATAAGGTCTGCGGAGCAAACACCAGCTCTAACGCACACTCGGGGCCCAGCGGAGATAAAACCTCGTGGAAACAGTTTTATCATCAAGGGCAAACAAGATAAAGGAAACATTTTATCGCCCCATCTTATAAAGCGGCCAGAATCTTGGTCCAAGTTGTGTACACCAGTAGCTTAAAACATTGTTCATATGCTGGAATAATGGTGATAATGGAATAAATGAATAACTGCCCAGTATGATCTAATCTCTTTAAAACATTGTGACCGCGATGTATGACTACAGTCGTAGTCATCATTGGCGATGCGATTACTCATTACCCTAGGGTTTGTTTTAGCCGTAAGAGGACCTCACTTACTGGAGGTGGAAGACCTCGTGTGCTGGAGATGGAGACCTCACTTGCTGGAGGTGGGGAGCCTCACTTGCTGGAGGTGGAGACCTCACTTGCTGGAGGTGGGGAACCTCACTTGCTGGAGGTGGGGAACCTCACTTGCTGGAGGTGGGGAACCTCACTTGCTGGAGGTTGGGGACCTCTCTTACCAAAGAACATAGATGGGAGCTAAAACAGGATTTGAGACAGAAGTTGGGAAGTATTTTGCCAATCTTAGGTAGGGAACAAGTGGAATGCAACAAACGAAGGGACAGAGATGCCAGTCATACACACTTAAAGAATAGGCACTGTTGGGCCACGGAAACCCGAAATTAATAACTCAGTTTGATGAAACGTAAAACGCGGGTCCACGAGCTTTGAATCTACCCTCGTAAACACAGATAGAAGAGTGCAATTAAATGAATACCAGCAGGATAATCTATAACTTGTGATGTTATCCTTATTGGCTGGGGGTTGGTTGCTTTGACTCCGGTCCTCCACTAGTAGACTCCGGTCCTCCACTAGTAGACTCCGGTCCTCCACTAGTAGACTCAGGTCCTCCACTAGTAGACTCAGGTTGCTTGCTGAGAAATAAATTAGACAATACTTGGTGTAATTGGAAAGTACAGTTGTCACTGTAAATACCGGTACACACGTGTAATAAAAACTGGCCAGTGACTCAAATAAAGCATTTAATGTGAAATTTTCGCTCTATGTAAAGCTCTACACTGAATTATACTTGAAGGATGCTTCCGGGGGTTAACGCCCCCGCGGCCTGGTCCCAGACCAAATTTCTTAGTAGCTGAAGACCTAAACCAAATCTTATCATGATAAATGCTTCCTCTCAACCAATATTTCTTAACTTATTTTTATTCTGTGTATGAGGCCAGGTCTGGGACCGGGCCGCAGGGGTCATTCGCCCCCCTCCCCCGGAAACGTCCTTTAGGTATCCTTCAGGTAAGTGCACTTTTCATAAAGAGACATTCCACTCAAACTGTTCATAATTTTACAGTTATAATCGATTACTATTTTTCATTAACCTCGTTTATCTTGATTTATCTGTTGGGTTGTGGTGGTACGTGAAGCAGTAAACAGTTTTGGCTCTGGGACAGTCTTAAAAATTGGTGGCTGGAAATCTCTTGCGGCATTATTCATATTTTTAGAGGCAAGACTGAAAATGTTCTCTCTCTTTTTCAGGTAAGTTGGCTGGCACGTGTGAACGTCGGAGCCAGGAGCACTGGGTGAGTGGGATGTGGTCGTCAGGTGCAGCCAGAAGCACTGGGTGAGTGGGATGTGGTCTTCAGGTGCAGCCAGGAGCACTGGGTGAGTGGGATGTGGTCGTCAGGTGCAGCCAGGAGCACTGGGTGAGTGGGATGTGGTCGTCAGGTGCAGCCAGGAGCACTGGGTGAGTGGGATGTGGTCGTCAGGTGCAGCCAGGAGCACTGGGTGAGTGGGATGTGGTCGTCAGGTGCAGCCAGGAGCACTGGGTGAGTGGGATGTGGTCTTCAGGTGCAGCCAGGAGCACTGGGTGAGTGGGATGTGGTCTTCAGGTGCAGCCAGGAGCACTGGGTGAGTGGGATGTGGTCGTCAGGTGCAGCCAGGAGCACTGGGTGAGTGGGATGTGGTCGTCAGGTGCAGCCAGGAGCACTGGGTGAGTGGGATGTGGTCTTCAGGTGCAGCCAGGAGCACTGGGTGAGTGGGATGTGGTCGTCAGGTGCAGCCAGGAGCACTGGGTGAGTGGGATGTGGTCTTCAGGTGCAGCCAGGAGCACTGGGTGAGTGGGATGTGGTTCAGGTGCAGCCAGGAACACTGGGTGAGTGGGATGTGGTCGTCAGGTGCAGCCAGGAGCACTGGGTGAGTGGGATGTGGTTGTCAGGTGCAGCCAGGAGCACTGCGTGAGTGGGATGTGGTTGTGAGGTGCAGCCAGGAGTACTGGGTGAGTGGGATGTGATCGTCAGGTGCAGCCAGGAGCACTGGGTGAGTGGGATGTGGTCATCAGGCGCAGCCAGGAGCACTGGGTGAGTGGGATGTGGTCGTCAGTTGCAGCCAGGAGCACTGGGTGAGTGGGATGTGAATTGTCAGGCGCAGCCAGGAGCACTGTGTGAGTGGGATGTGGTCGTCAGGTGCAGCCAGGAGCACTGGGTGAGTGGGATGTGGTTGTGGGTGCAGCCAGGAGCACTGGGTGAGTGGGATGTGGTCGTCAGGTGCAGCCAGGAGCACTGGGTGAGTGGGATGTGGTCGTCAGGTGCAGCCAGGAGCACCAAATGGGATGTGGTCGTTGGGTGCTGCTAGCAGCACTGAGTGGGATGTGGCGTCAGTGTCTAGAGCACAAGGGGATTGTCAGTGTCTAGCAGCACTGAGAGGGATATGGGCGTCAGGTGCTTGTAGCAGTACTGAGTGGGATGTAGTCGTCAGGTGCTGCTAGCAGCACTGAGTGGGATGTGGTCGCCAGGTGAGATCTGGTCGTCAGGTGCAGCTAACAGAACTGAGCGGGATGTGGTCATGAGGTGCTGCTAGCATCACGGAGTGGGATGTGGTTGTCAGGTGCTGCTGGCAACACTGAGTGGGATGTGGTCGTGAGGTGCAGCTATCAGCACTGAGTGGGATGTGGTCTTGAGGTGCAGCTATCAGCACTGAGTGGGATGTGGTAGTGAGGTGCAGCTATCAGCACTGAGTGGGATGTGGTCGTAAGGTGCAGTCAGGAGCACTGAATGGGATGTTGGTGCATGTGCTGTTAACAGCACTTGAGTGGTATGTGATCGTCAAGTGTTGCTAGTAGCATTTGAATGGGACATGGTCGTCAGGTGCTGCTAGCAGCACTGAGTGGGATGTGGTCGCCAGGTGCTACTAGCAGCACAGAGTGGGATGTGGTCGCCAGGTGCTGCTAGCAGCACAGAGTGGGATGTGGTCGCCTGGTGCTGCTAGCAGCACAGAGTGGGATGTGGTCGCCAGTTGCTGCTAGCAGCACAGAGTGGGATGTGGTTGCCAGTTGCTGCTAGCAGCACAGAGTGGGATGTGGTCGCCAGTTGCTGCTAGCAGCACAGAGTGGGATGTGGTCGCCAGTTGCTGCTAGCAGCACAGAGTGGGATGAGGTCACCAAAGGTGCTGCTAGCAGCACAGAGTAGGATGTGGTCGCCAGGTGCTGCTAGCAGCACAGAGTGGGATGTGGTCGCCAGGTGCTGCTAGCAGCACAGAGTAGGATGTGGTCGCCAGGTGCTGCTAGCAGCACAGAGTGGGATGTGGTCGCCAGGTGCTGCTAGCAGCACAGAGTGGGATGTGGTCGCCAGGTGCTGCTAGCAGCACAGAGTGGATGTGGTCGCCAGGTGCTGCTAGCAGCACAGAGTAGGATGTGGTCGCCAGGTGCTGCTAGCAGCACAGAGTAGGATGTGGTCGCCAGGTGCTGCTAGCAGCACAGAGTAGGATCGGTCGCAGGGCTGCTAGCACACAGAGTAGGATGTGGTCGCCAGGTGCTGCTAGCAGCACAGAGTAGGATGTGGTCGCCAGGTGCTGCTAGCAGCACAGAGTAGGATATGGTCGCCAGGTGCTGCTAGCAGCACAGAGTAGGATGTGGTCGCCAGGTGCTGCTAGCAGCACAGAGTAGGATGTGGTCGCCAGGTGCTGCTAGCAGCACAGAGTAGGATGTGGTCACCAGGTGCTGCTAGCAGCACAGAGTAGGATGTGGTCGCCAGGTGCTGCTAGCAGCACAGAGTAGGATATGGTCGCCAGGTGCTGCTAGCAGCACAGAGTAGGATGTGGTCGCCAGGTGCTGCTAGCAGCACAGAGTAGGATGTGGTCGCCAGGTGCTGCTAGCAGCACAGAGTGGATATGGTCGCCAGGTGCTGCTAGCAGCACAGAGTAGGATGTGGTCGCCAGGTGCTGCTAGCAGCACAGAGTAGGATGTGGCACAGTGCTGCTACACACAGTGGGAGTGGTTGCAGGTGCTGCTAGCAGCACAGAGTAGGATGTTGTCGCCAGGTGCTGCTAGCAGCACAGAGTAGGATGTGGTCACCAGGTGCTGCTAGCAGCACAGAGTAGGATGTGATCGCCAGGTGCTGCTAGCAGCACAGAGTAGGATGTGGTCGCCAGTGCTGCTAGCAGCACAGAGTAGGATGTGGTCGCCAGGTGCTGCTAGCAGCACAGAGTAGGATGTGGTCGCCAGGTGCTGCTAGCAGCACAGAGTAGGATGTGGTCGCCAGGTGCTGCTAGCAGCACAGAGTAGGATGTGGTCGCCAGGTGCTGCTAGCAGCACAGAGTAGGATGTGGTCGCCAGGTGCTGCTAGCAGCTGGATGAGAGGGATGTTGACTGCCGCTTTACATCATGATGTTCGTCTCATTTAATTAGTTTTACAATATTGGAAAAAAGTTTAAGTTTTTATGTTGTCTTGACTTTGTTTCACTTTCATAATATTTCCAGACCACGTTTCCTTGACCGCAGTTCATAGCCTCTCCGGCCCCAGGTGTTGCCAGGGTCTCAGCTGTTGTCAGGCCTCAGGTGTTGCTAGGTCTCAGGGTACGATAGCCAGGTAGTCTCTCTGGAAATATTTAGTATATGTTAGCACTGAGGGGTGATCCTATATCCTGTCTTTGTTGGTAGAATACGGACTCGAAAAAGAAATTGAAACCTTCCGTACATTTCTACCAGTTGTGTGGGAAGTCCTGGAGTGGAAGAGGAAGGGCCTTGTGTGGCGAGATGAATGTGAAAATAAAAATGAGGAATCTGCCCCTCGGAGACGCGAGTGAGCAGAGAAGTAATGTCTGAAGTCGCCAGTTTCTTGTTGCGTGTGCTGATACCATCCAGAGTACAGTAGATCCCAGAGTGCCTGAGGTGTGAAAGACTCATGATTCCTAACAGTTTCGATAGCTAGCTAGCAAATGTAGGACATTTGCTAGCGTCTACGGGTTATGAAATCATTCAGCATAATGCCTGGAAGTGGGGATAAAGAGGGTTGTATTTTGAGTTGAAATCCTCTACAGTGTAATTTGCCAGTTACGACTTCTCGCGCGCGTGTTGTACTGCAATTTTGTTTCTCTTAAGAGGTTTCTGAAACATTATTATAGTATGTGAGACGTAGAATCGTTATTATTATGATTATGGTCTGTGGGAGGTATAAACGTTATTAATATGGTCTCTGGGAATTATAAATGTTATTATTATGGTGTTTGGGAAGTATTAACGTTATTATTATGATCTCTGAGAAATATAAAAATTATTATGGTTTGTAAGAACCCTCATCATCATTATGGTCTGGTAGATGTGAGAAACCTTAACATCATTATGGTCTGGTAGATGTGAGAAACCTTAACATCATTATGGTCTGGTAGATTTGAGAGCAGTGAACATCCCAGCCTAACATCACTGGGACTGCTTAAGTTAACTTATGTTCTTCTAGGTTTATTGGATTATATGTCTTTGAGGTGTATTTGTGTGTAGTCTTTGTGATGGTTGTAGATGTTTGTTTTTGTCGTCTTGTGTATAGAGCCTTGTGTTCTCCTGTGTATTAAACCTCGTGTTTTGTGTATGGAACCATGTGTCGTCCTCCTGTATATTAAAGCTTGTGTTTTGTGTATTTTGATCCTTGTGTCGTCTTATGTATAGATCCTTGTGTCGCCCTATGTATAGATACCTGTGTCGTCCTATGTATAGAACTTTGTGTCGTATTGTGTATAGATAGCGCATAATTACGGTGTTCACATAAATGTATGGCTCATCCCCAGCTTGGTGGTATTGATTCGATCATGGCAAATCTCTCGGGGACCTGAAGGGAGACCATAATAGAATATCTGGGAGGGAAGAGTCTACGATGGAAGACTAGTGTCCCTCAGGTGGCCATAGGTTCCTTCAGGTTCCTTGTTGTAGGGGTTCCTCTGGAACCACGGGTTCCTTGTTGTAGGGGTTCCTCTGGGGCCATGGGTACCTTGTTGTAGGGGTTCTTCTGTTACCACGGGTTCTTTGGTATAGGGGTTCCTCTGGGGCCGTGGGTTCCTTGTTATAGGGGTTCCTCTGGGGCCACCGGTTCCTTGTTATAGGGGTTCCTCTGGAAGCACGGGTTTCTTGTTGTAGGGGTCCCTCTGGGAGCACGGGTTCCTTGTTGTAGGGGTTCCTCTGGGAGCACGGGTCCCTTGTTATAGGGGTTCTTCTGGGACCACGGTTGCTTGTTATAGAGGTTCTTCTGGGACCATGGGTTCCTTGTTATAGGGGTTCCTCTGGGACCACGGGTTCCTTGTTGTAGGTGTTCCTCTGGGAGCACGGGTTCCTTGTTGTAGGGGTTCCTCTGGGGCCACGGGTTCCTTGTTGTAAGGGTTCCTCTTGGAGAACGGGTTCTTGTTGTAGGGGTTCCTCTGGGAGCACGGGTTCTTGTTGTAGATGTTTCTCTGGAATCACGGATCTTTGTTGTAGAGGGTTACTCTGGGACCACGGGTTCCTTGTTGCAGGGGTTCCTCAAGGATCTCTTTTGATTCTTCGGCCTGAAGAGGCTTTCCTTCAGGTGTGTCTAAAGTAGGTATTCAAAGCTGGAGATATCTTTAAGGGGGAGAATATCTCCTTTTGCTAGGCACTGTATTGTGACTTCCAATTCTGGAGCATCCAGATGTGTGTAGAAACGGTCTTCCCAAGGTTAGCCTCTTAGTCGCTCGTCTGTGGATTAGGCTGCCCCTCCCTCAGGAGCTGTACCTGAGTGGCCACGCAAAGTAAGATCTTCTCCCTATATCACATATTGATCCCACCGGGAAAACCCTTGCAGAAGGTGGAAGGGAGGGGAGCTTGTTTTATATTTCATTTTACAGTTGGCGTCACAATTAATGGTGTGTCGCAGAGTCGTAAAATATAGCCTGCAGACCGTGACGTGTCAATAACGGCGTCAACTTACAAGATTTATCGGCCGAGGTGTGACTATTCCCACGTTAGCTTTTGTGTGTGTGTAAGTTGTGACATGTTGTAGCGTGGGAGATGGTTAGTACAGGTGAAGGAGGATTTTTTTTTTTTTTACAAAATTGGATACATACACAGTGTGCTGCTGCTCAATTCTATATGATAATTACACAGTGGGAACGAAAGCTATGTTTCCACTGTCATATTCCATCATGCACGATAGAGTTTATGTAAGTTATTGACATGTGTGAGCCTGAGCTGGGAGACTTCGGTAGTCTACCTGTGAAGGAGGGACAACGGGGATTGATGGAAGAGGACGGATAGAGGGAAGAGGAGGTGAAAGAAGGAGGAACGAAAAAGGTTGAAAAGGGGAGGGGGGTAGAGTACACTTAAAGAAAAAGAGACTAGCAGTCAGATAGGTAGGGCGAAGATTTCTACTGCAGAATGCGTGTTAGAGGGTTACAGAAGAGAAGAGTGGGACATGGGAGGCTGGTAAACACCACCACAAGAGCGACAGCTGAGGCTAGGTAATACATCAAATGTAAAATGTGCTTTAATAACGTGAGGTTCAGGAGAAGAGAAGAAAGGAGCCTAGAGAAGACGAGAGAGTAAAGCACCGAGTATAACGCTAGTAATGGAAGGTGAGGATATAAGATTAGCCATAATAGTGAAGCATTTTTATAGTAGGTACGGATGGCGGACGAAGAAAGGATATAAAGATTACATGGATAGGTGAGTAGGAAAATATCTAGTAAGAAAAGAGAGAGGTGCCAGCGGAAAGCAGACACGGTCAAGCTGTGTTCATCTTTAGTACTCCCTGACACGTGTGTAAGGGTCACAGTGTCCCTTGAACGTGTACCTTGGACTCGTGACCATAAAACTAGCACTACCCGTGGCCTGGTTGCAGGTGCGTCCATCACAGGTGAATTTATGTGGTATGTTGTGGAGGAATCAATAAGGTTTTAGCCGTACCCTGGGTGGGTCAGCGGCGCTGGCCCAGATACATGATACTCACTCTATAATATATGTTGGCAAGTTTTCTAACCCAGAATATAGCCGCCTTGAAGATGATGGAAGCTGCAGTGAAGACGATCAAATGGTCGCAGTTGAATCTTCATTCTTTTTTATTTAGCTAATTGGATACATCAGCATTGTGATGCTATCTTTTCTTGTCACCTTACATAGGTTGATGGGAGACGGCCGGTGTGTAGAAAACAAGTATTTAGTAGAAACAAAAGGTAGTTGAGCTTCCTTGTCATATTTCATCACACAGCGTCCTTCAAGTGGGGAAAGGGCCTTCTTATGAAGGACTCTTGATCTAAGGAATTGGACGTATCCTTCCCTTGGATCAAACCTCATTACGTCATATTCCCCAAGCGCTGTATAGTAGCTATGGCTTCATCGATTACTTATAAATAAAATAATAGTGAACCTTTAGCTTCATCTTTATGGTAAACAACACAGGAGGTAGGTGTCATGGCGGCGTGGGTAGTGTTGAGTGACGTGTTAGGGAGACATAGTGTCTGTTAGCCAGCCTCGTGCCAACCCGCCCCGGGAGGAAGATGTAATTACTCTGAATAATGTATAATCGGCACGAGAATTACACAGCGGCTGGGCCGCAGCCGCCTTTGAGAAAAAGCTAGCTACAGATTGTCGCTGAACCTTACGCTGGTTACCGTGCTTTCCGAAATTCTGCCTTACCAACGATGCTGATTTGTCACTATCAGCACCCAGGTGGTGGTTTGTGCTGCTGCACACACGGTGTGGACGAGCGCTGCGAATATCAGGGATAAAGGTAGTATAAAAGAAGGGGAGGGAGGGAAGGGTTCGTTGTAGAGGAGTAAGAGCGTGAAGGCTTTTGTTGGTACTAGATTGGTAGTGTGAAGGTATTTCTCCAGCACGGGTGTTGAAACATCTGGTGGCCCGACAGCGTCATCATGACTACCAAGTCTGTAACAGTGGATACAACAGCGTCCTGTTGCTTTTATTGTGACAACGTTTCGCTCCGTGTAGAGCTTTCTTGATGTGTAGATGAATAAAGCTCTACACAGAGCGAAACGTTGTCTCGATAGAAAATTAATGTCATCTTCAAATGTATATAAGACTTTCCACCTTTAGGACTTGCTAGTCTTATGCCCCCCTCCCCCAAGGCACACCGGGTACTTTTCCGGGGTTTATGTTCACTTCTCACAGTATATTTAGCGAAATTCCGACTCTAAGGTCTTAATACTTTAGCTTCATAATTGCAGATTGACATCCCTGTGCTGTACGTCATCTCTGGACTGTCTTATCCATCGCCATTTTTTTTATCTGATTTTTTCCATCGTCCTGGTTGAATTCCAGTAGCCACATTTATACAATCTCCCTCGAGTCTATTCGCGTCTTCTTGATGTCTCTTTCTCGTCAGTTTTGCATCGCCAGCAAACAGGGACACACAAGACACTGCTCTGCGTTGGAGACGAATCAGGAGCAGCAGGGCTCCTAGTTCCTATCCCTGAGGTACCTCCCTCGTTACCCACTCCCACTCTGGCACGTCCCTCACTGTGTAGTAAGAACGCAAGGGACTGCCGACAACTTTTGGAAAATGGACACGTGTATTTGAAGAGATCAAGGTCCAGGAACTGAAATGTCTTCAAATGTCGTAAGTGAAGTCATTCGTGTTCATTTCCCTCTCATGTCCCTTGCTGTTTATCTCCCAACTCTTCTCATTTCCTAGGCGCTGTATAGGACCCTAAGGCTGTCTTTCAGACACTTTTTAACTGTAATGTTGCTCCTGCTTGTTTTCCTCTTATCTAGTAGGATTAACCTCTGCTGGAGGAACGTACGTACGTATGTTCGTGTAAATGGGCCATCACGCGTGGCACTTAAAATAACAGGAATGGAAAAGAAAGATATCAGTGGAACCAGTTAGCAGAATCATGTACTGACAGTCAGTTAGTTAGTAGTCATGTATGACAGTCAGCCAGCTGTAGAAATGTGTCCATACACCACTTGTGTTCCCGCTCCACACGAGACACACCAGTGCTGTGTTTACACACGAACGATGGAGGTAGTGGTGGTATGTACGTACACACGAGGTGTGGATATACTCAATGGTGCTGTGTACGTACGGAGGTACACAGTGGTGTGTACCTACACATAAGGGAGGGACGGAGGTGCACACAAGGGAACCTCACTAGTAAGTCTTCGTTTTAAACCATGGGTTTTCTTAAGCAGTTTCCAGCGTTAAGTTTTGAACGTTCTCTGCAATTCGAAGATTACTTCTTTAATTTAGGTTAAATTTAGTCAGGCTGGATTACACAAACCTACAAAAACATGTATTTAATCACATATATGGAAAATATTAATAAACCTAGCTGCGGCACGTCTGGCAGCGCATGTTTGGGCATGTCCAAGGCAACGTTCGTATCTGCACGCATATCACGTGTGAGGAGGCCCCTAGTGGGATTGGCGTAGTCAGGGCGCAGGGCGTGGTGATGGCGCAAGTGATGTGTGTGGGCGTGATGATGACGCAGGTGGTGTGTGTGTGGGCGTGGTGATGACGCAGGTGGTGTGTATGGGCGTGGTGATGACGCAGGTGGTGTGTGTGTGGGCGTGGTGATGACGCAGGTGGTGTGTGTGCACGTGGTGATGACGCAGGTGTGTGGGCGTGGTGATGTCGCAGGTGTGTGTGGGCGTGGTGAATGACGCAGGTGGTGTGTGTGGGCGTGGGTCGCAGGTGGTGTGTGTGTGGTGATGACGCAGGTGTGTGTGGGCGTGGTGATGGCGTAGGTGGTGTGTGTGGGCGTGGTCATGTCGCAGGTGGTGTGTGTGTATGTGGTGATGACGCAGGTGTGTGTGGGCGTGGTGATGACGCAGGTGTTGTGTTTGTGTGGTGATGACGCAGGTGTGTGTGGGCGTGGTGATGTCGCAGGTGCGTTGGGGCGTGGTGATGACGCAGTTGTGTGTGGGCGTGGTGATGTCGCAGGTGTATGTGGACGTGGTGATGACGCAGGTGTGTGTGGGCGTGGTGATGTCGCAGGTGGTTGTGTGTGTGTGTGTGGTGATGTCGCAGGGTGTGTGTGGCGTGGTGATGTCGCAGGTGGTGTGTGTGGGCGTGGTGATGACGCAGGTAGTATGTGTGGGCGTGGTGATGACGCAGGTGGTGTGTGTGTGGGCATGGTGATGATGCAGGTGGTGTGTGTATGGGCGTAGTGATGACGCAGGCGGTGTGTGTGGGGCGTGTTGATGACGCAGGTGGTGTGTGTGTGGGGCTTGTTGATGGCGCAGGTGGTATATATGTGGGCGTGGTAAGGGCGCAGGTGGTGTATGTGGGCGTGGTGATGACGCAGGTGGTATGTATGTGGGCGTGGTAAGGGCGCAGGTGGTGTGTGTGTGTGGGTGTAGTGATGACGCACGTAGTGTGTGTATGTGGTGGTGCTGTGGGCGTGATGGTGGTGTGTGGGCGTGGTGAGGGCGCAGGTGGTGTGGGCGTGATGGGGCAACATTACAGCGTGGGTGTGAGGTACACCTGGTGCGCCGCTCTAGTACTGGGTGTGGCCCCCGCTCCCTCAACCCCAATCATGGTCCATCTTATGTGTGGCCAGCTGCTGTGGCTAGCTGCTGTAGCCAGCTGCTGTGGCTAGCTGCTGTGGCCAGCTGCTGTGGCTAGCTGCTATAGCCAGCTGCTGTGGCTAACTGCTGTGGTTAGCTGCTATAGCCAGCTGCTGTGGCTAACTGCTGTGGTTGTTTTAGCTAGATGCTGTAGTTAGTTGCTGTGGCTGGATGCTGTGGTTAGTTTTTATGGGTAAATGCAGTAGTTGTTGTAGCTAGATGCTGTAGGTGCTGTGGCAGTGTCCTAAATTTGTGCTCACTGGAGCGGAGGAGAGAGAGACACACATGATAATATATACGTAAAAATTACTTGAAGGCCTTGTTCGTAATCTGCATATTGCCATAACAATGTACTGGAGTGAGAGATATGGGAGGAATTGTAAAATAAACCCAGTGGAAAGAAGTGGCACCCTGGGCACAATAAGAGAACATTGTGTCAACATCCGTGGTTCAGACTGTTCAACATCTTACCAGAAGATATCAGAAACACTGCTGGGACAAGTGTAGAAGTTTTCATGAGGAAATAGGACAAGCATCTCCACCAAGCGCCAGATCAACCAGGCTGTGATGGATACGTGTGTCAGCGGGCCTCCAGCAGCAACAAGCGGGTTGACCAGGCAAGCATCAGACAAGTCTGTCCCAGGAAAGGGTTCCAGGAGTAGGAAAATTCTCGAAACTCACCTAGGAGGCCTGGTCACAGACCGGGCCGCGGGGGCGTTGACCCCCGGAACTCCCTCCAGGTAAACTCCAGGTAAGGCACAGGTAGCTGCTGAGGTTAGCTGTTGAGACTATCCTCACCTTCTCAGCCTCTGTTTATAACCCAACACCTTACATCTCTCAACACTAAATATTTGAGCTTTTTCACATATTTCTTCGTCTCTGTTTTTTATTTTTTTTTAGTAGAGAACATCGCTGGCAGTAATATTTCTGGTTAGTCTCGTGTTCCCGAATACACGTACCTGAAGCAGTGTAGTCCTGTTGCTGTCCTCGTGGTGTTGTCCTCCTGGTGGTGTCCTGGTGTTGTTTTCCTGGTGCTGTCCTCGTGGTGTTGTCTTCCTGGTGGTGTCCTGGTGTTGTCTTTCTGGTGGTGTCCTGATGTTGTCTTCCTAGTGTTGTCCTCCTGGTAGCGTTCTGGTGTTGTCCTCCTGGTGGTGTCCTGGTGTTGTCTTCCTAGTGTTGTCCTCCTAGTGTTGTCCTCCTGGTGTTGTCCTCCTGGTGTTGTCCTCCTGGTGTTGTCCTCTTGGTGGCGTCCTGGTGGTGTCGTGGTGTTGTCCTCGTAGTGTCGTCTTGGTGTTGTCTTTCAGGTGGCGTCCTGGTGTTGTCCTGGTGTCCTCCTTGTGACGTCCTAGTATTGTCTTCCTGGTGTGATATGATGGCATCCTGGTGTTGTTTTCATGTTGTCATGGTCTTGTCCTGGTGGCATCCTGATGTGTCCTGATGTTATCCTCCTGGTGAATTCCTGATGGCGTCCTGGTGTTGTCTTCTTTTTTGCGTCCTGGTGTTTTCTTCATTTTGGCGTCCTGGTGTTGTTTTCCTGATGACGTCCTGTGTTGTCTTCTTGGTGTTTTCCTGGTGTTGACTCAGGTACTCACACGTAACTGCTATGGTACCAGTCAGCTGACCTGGTGCCCACGAACGTGAAGTCACAGGTTACAGAACCAGCTTTTGTTATTGGGACAATATAAAAATATAAATTATGACACACCACAACGGAAAAAACTATAAGATAGAAAGTGATAAAAAAAAAGTCTGCGGGACAAACAGAAAGTGGCAGCCGCGACGCTCGTACACCTTCAACAGTCACCCGTTTGACTGTTTTCTTTCCAACAGTGCCATGATGTCTGTGGTTAAGAGGACGGGCTGCCACCAGAGGAATGTTCTGGCAGTTTGTGCACTTTATCGACACTTTCTGGCGTTTGTGTCACCGTGAAGAGTGTGTTGTTTACAACTTTCATTAGTACAACAGGTTGCTAAATGGACAACTTTATTTCCTTTCGAAAAAAAGAGAGTCATCACGAGAATGGGCTGAAAAAGCACTCTGGGTAATTTCATGAACACAAGAGTGGTAGTGGTTGGCAAGTGATGGTGGGTGGTGGTACTGGATGGAGACCAGGCCGAGGTAGTAGCAGCTAGTTTGTTGATGATGGTAGTGGGAGGTGGTTGAGTGCTGATAGCAGCTGCTTATGTCGAGGTAGTGGAAGGCTGTTGGGTGGTGGTAGTGGACGGTGGTGGTGGTGGGTGGTGGTAGTGGACGGTGGTGGTGGTGGGTGGTGGTGGTGGACGGTGGTGGTTGGTGGTAGTGGACGGTGGTGGTGGACGGTGGTGGTTGGTGGTAGTGGACGGTGGTGGTTGGTGGTAGTGGACGGTGGTGGTGGTGGGTGGTGGTTGGTGGTAGTGGACAGTGGTGGTGGTGGTTGTTGGTAGTGGACGGTGTGGTGGTAATTGGTGGTAGTGGACGGTGGTGGTAGTGGTTGGTGGTAGTGGACGGTGGTGGTGGATAGTGGTAGTGGGCGGTAGTGGTGGATGGTGGTAGTGGGCGGTGGTGGTGGATAGTGGTAGTGGGCGGTAGTGGTGGATGGTAGTAGTGGGAGGCGGTGAAGGAGGAAGAGGTGGACGGGGAAGTTTTCCCGGAAGGGGATGGAAGGGGGTTGATCACGCAGACCCTACACCCACACCTTTAATTAGTGTAGGTTGCCCTGCAGCACACTCACTACCACCTCTGCTCTCTACTCTTGTACTCGCCTAGCTGTGCTTGCAAGGGTCGATACACATGTTTACTTTTGCAGCCTGCTGCTTATCACGCACCTTTCTTGCATCAACTTTAGCAGTTGACTTCTGTCATCACTGCTCCAGTGGTTGTTGACTATTACTGCTGTTTGCTGCAGCTGATACTCTCGCCTTTCGCTACTGGTTAATCTACTGACACTGCTTCTGATACTAAGAACATAAGAAAGAAGGAACATTGCAACAGGCCTACTGACCCATGCGGAGCAGGTCCATGTCCCCCCCCCCGGATAAGACCAGTGATACCCCCCCGGATTAGCCCAATGACCCACCCAGTCTGGTCATCTCCACTCAAGGAAGGAGCACGGCACCAGACCCAGCAGCACAAGCTAGTCCGGTCCAACTCACACCCACCCACACCCACTCATGTATTTATCTAACCTATTTTTAAAACTACACAACGTTTTAGCCTGAATAACTGTACTCGGGAGTTTGTTCCACTCATCCACAACTCTATTACCAAACCAGTGCTTTCCTATATCCTTCCTGAATCTGAATTTTTTCCAACATGAAACCATTGCTGCGAGTCCTATTATTTATTCCTGTTTTCCATATATACCCCTCGATCATATCCTCCCTAATTTTACGCCTTTCGAGAGAGTGCAGATTCAGGGCCCTCAGTCTATCCTCATATGGAAGATTTCTGATACATGGGATCATCTTTGTCATCCTCCTCTGTACGTTCTCCAGAGCATTTATATCCATTCTGTAATACGGTGACCAGAACTGAGCAGCATAGTCTAAATGAGGCCTAACCAAGGATATATAGAGTTGAAGAACAACCTGAGGACTTCTATTATTTATACTTCTAGATATGAAGCCAAGAATTCTGTTAGCTTTATTGCGAACACTAATGCACTGTTGTCTTGGTTTTAGATTACTGCTAACCAGAACTCCTAAATCCTTTTCGCAATCAGTAGTATTAAGATCTACATTATTTAGTTTATATGTGGCATGGTTATTTAACTGTCCAACATTTAGAACTTTGCATTTGTCAATATTAAACTGCATCTGCCACTTCTCCGACCATTGCATCAGTCTATTCAAATCATCCTGTAGTGCTCTAGTGTCCTCATTAGAATGAATTGGACGGCCTAATTTGGTGTCATCAGCAAATTTGCTTATGTCGCTATTTATTCCCTCATCTATGTCGTTTATGTAAATTGTGAACAACAACGGGCCCAACACTGACCCCTGAGGAACACCGCTTGTGACGTGCCCCCATTCTGATTTCTCCCCATTTATGCAAACATTCTGCTGTCTATTTGTCAACCATGCCTCTACCCAGGAAAAAATTTCTCCTATTCCGTGTGCCTTAAGTTTCCTCAGTAGCCTCTAGTGTGGAACTCTATCGAAAGCCTTACTGAAGTCCATATACACAATATCATATTCATTACCATGATCTACCTCCTCACCTTAGTGAAGAAAGTTAGTAAATTCGTAAGACAGGAACGCCCCTTTGTAAACTGCTATTACTGCTGGTGAGGCTTTTGTTGATAATATTGCTTCTAATGCTACTCCTGCTTTTGCTGTTGTCTGTTCTTGCTGTTTCTACTGACATTATTGTGTCTGCTTGTCTTCTTTGTTTTTTTTATCTATCATTGCTGCTCTTCTTGCTGCTGCTGCTGTTGTTGTTGTTGTGTTCTGCTGTTCCTGCTGTCTGCTTGTGCTGTTCTTTATGGCAACAATCGTGTGTTGCTAATTTTGAAGGTGAAAGCTACCTGTGAATCAAGCAGTCACTGCTGAATTACAAGCAGTTTCAGGGCGATGTTCATGCCGAGTTTGGCGATCCCAAGTATTGTTTACGATTGGTAAAGTATTGTTTATAATAGATAAAATTATTTTTTACGGTAGATAAAGTTATGGTTTACAGTAGGTCAAGTTATGGTTTGCAGTCGGTAAAGATGAGCAGGCAACGTTGATTTAGCTTTAGTGATCTCCCATACCATATAAGCTCCAGTGAGCTGTTATATAAACTCTAGTGAACTGTCATATAAACTCTAGTGAACTGTCATATAAAGTCAGAGTGAGCTGTAATGTAAACTCCAGTGAGGTGTCATAAACTCCAGTGAGGTGTCATAAACTCCAGTGAGGTGTCATAAACTCCAGTGAGGTGTAATGTTAGCTCCATTGAGCTGTCATATAAATTTAACTGAGCTGTCATAAACTAGTGAGCTGTTATATATACTAGTGAGCTGTGATATAAACTCGCTGTCATATAAATTCGAATACATTATCATACAGACCGCCGTCGAAGCTCAAGTTACAGAATAAATATTTCCTGCTTACGAAATATATTTCAAACATTTTAATTGCCATAAAATTTTTAAAAGACACATATTCTTGAGCTAATTTTGGAATACATTAAGGATTACTGTAGCTATCTGAATTGAGCAAATTGAGTAATATGTCAATTGTGTCGGGAATTCCTGATAGAAGGAAAGAATTAGTTAAAGTTCAACTGGCAATTTGAGGACAATCCGGTTTAATTCACAGCATAGGGAAGATAAGTTCCAGTGGGGATGATGGCGAGGGGAAGCTTCCAGGTGTGGGAATAGAATTTTTCGGAATTGGTTACATTGAAAGGAGGAGTAAAATCTGAATGGTTGGGTTAAGTTGAAGGAATACCTGAAGGTGTTTAAAGGCGTCAGCGCCACCGCGTCCCAGTCCCAGACCAGACCTCCCGATATATGAAGGGTTGATGAACCGGGCTGTTGAATTTGGGTCGCACGCAGTCCATCGTACGAACCACAGTCCAGCTGGAACTGATATAAGGAACTTCTCCAGTTCCCTCTTGAAGATAACCAAAGGTTTGTTGGTAATTTTCCTTGTGGACGGAGGAAGGGCATTGAAGAGTCGGTGTAGGGTGTGAGGGAAAAGTAGGTGTAAGTGGGGTTAAGGTTGTTCGGGCAACCAGGAACCATTAGCGAGTTACGTTTCGCGCGCACACCCCCCCCCCCTCTCTGGCGGGCTGGGGCAAAACTAGTTCCTGGTGTCCGATTTGTTAAAGTTTCTACTCCTGGTAATATTGACCTTACCTGTTGGATTGAAGTTTGGAGAGTCACTTCACCTCCACTCTTTCCTTTTCAGGTAAGTGTATCCCCAGGAGTATTACTGATTTGTTCTTTTCTAGTGTTTGCTGTTACCAGTAATGATTTTGGCATTTAATCATTCTTATTTACTTAATGGTAAATTTATATATGATATGGGTAACCAGTTTTATTTTCCTATTTACCAGCTCTGTTCCTGGCGTGGGTTTCCAGATAGACCCAGATAAAGGGGCAAGACGGTGTTAATAATAGGTTAACTATTTGTACAACTAAACTGGCCCTTACCTATTTCTACTTGTGCTCCATCCAAGTTGTAGGAGATTCCAGAACTACGGATTACCATCTGCCAGGATAACTCATAAATAACATCAGAGGAACTATCCAGGGCCATACCTACTCCTGCCGAACTAAAAGAATGAAGGCCTTTTTTTTTTATTTATTTAAATTTTAAGTAAAATTCTCAAAAATCATTTTTCTCATTTTTTCCCTTAAGTATTTCTTTATTTATTTATTTTTCCATTAATTTCTTTTGTTCAGTTGGAAGGCGTTTCACTGACATAGGGAGCAATGTCAGAATGGGACAAGGTAATTAGAAGGAAAGGGGCACATCAAGAGGGTAAAGGTCACATCAAGGGGGAAGGGGGCATATCAGGAGGGATGGGGGGGGAAGCTGCCACGTGCCCTGACAGGTGGCACCAATTTCGCAATGCCGTTTGACTTGATTAATTAACTGCACTGGCGACTTGTTACTCTTTGTAGAGGGAGACCCATTTTCCTTGTGGAGATGGAATGGGTAGGGGGAGAAGGATGGAAGGTGTTCCAAGGATGGAGGGTGATCCAGGGATGGAGGGTGATCCAGGGATGGAGGGTGATCCAGGGATGGAGGGAGGTGTTACAGGAATGACAAGTGGGAGGGATACAACCGCAGTGGAGACGGACGCAGTCGTCGTCTGTGCGAGTTCCTTGTGGTGATCCTGGTAGGTCTTTGTAGAGATCTTGGAAGCTCCTTTTTGGAATCCTTGGAGCTTCTTGTGGAGGACCTGAAAACTCCTAATAAAAATCCTAGGAGTTCCTTTTGGGATTCCTGGAGCTTTTTATGGTGATCCTGAAGGCTCCCTTTGAAGATCCTGGAGCTCCTTATGGAGATCCTGGGGATTCCTTGAGGAGATCCTGAGAACTCCTTGCGAGGATCCTGCAGAAGTGCCTCCTCCTGTAAGAAGATCAAGAGTCCGGGAAAACATCTTGCATAAAACATGTGCCTGGGTGCCTGCTGAACCTCCCCAGCCGGAGTCCCAGGAAAAACATGAAGCATTTCATACACAGTATAAAGCCAGGCAGAAGCAAAGGTCATTTTAAAATACCGTCGAGGGCAGAATTAAAAGATAACTTTGTACAGACAATCGTGGAAGCGTCATAGACTACTTCAGCTGAATAAAATATACACAAGAAACCCTAATAAATGTGTTGACGATTGCCTAAAAGAGCAAAATACAGAAAAAGAGAATGAAAAAGTCATCTCATTAAGCATGGGGAAGACCTTTAAAACAGAGCTTTTGTTCACAACTTTTTTTTTTCCTCTATACACGTGCTTGCAGGTGCTGCTGCCCCTCTGTGTGACTTGTGGCGTGCTGCTGACTCTGCACCACATTTTGCCCGTTTACTCACGACTTCAGCCTTTTAGGTGAGAGTTTGAACATTGGCAGTTTAATTTTTTTAAGTGAAGCGAGTTTCTTTAACTTAGTGTGATAATATTTGAGTTTTGTTTGTACTAGTAATTTTATCTTTGTCACTTAGCTTTACCTTGGCTGTTATTTTTGTGTGTTTTGTATTTAAATTTAATGTCTAGAAAATTGAGTGATCAGGTAGGTCAGAGCGCTCTTCAAATCTTGCGATCTCCTTCCTCTGGTTTTTATATACAAGCAGTGTATATCCACGACATATGATTTTCAAATGAAAAACTGAAATATTAAGTAGAATAGCGTTGGAGGGAGATGGTTGGAGGCCGAGCGTAAGCCTCTTATCATCCTCAGGGGTGAAATATGGGCCATCAGGAAGCATTGTTGAGAGCTTCTCATTTGCATATGGCCATCATTCTAGTCCATCTTGAGGTACAGCGTGAATTATTTTATGAATAATTAAACTAGTATGGGGTAATGCATGGCGTTTTTAAGAGTGGCTTAGTGAGCACAGGCGGGGCCAGTCTCCTACCTAGTTATTGAGTTCAGTGTCTGTGAGAGTGCCTGGGAAGCAGGACTCTCACACAGTTATGAGGTATATGCGCACACTGCTACGTGAAATTTCTGAGTAATATTACTCTGCTATATAACACGTTTGAAGCCATGTAGGGAGTTTAGGGTGCTGAAGGAATCAATTAATCTAAAGGATTACGGGTAGCAGCAACAGCAGCAGCAGCAGCAGCAGCAGTGTTGATGAGATGACTTGCGGTGCTCCCCAGCTGACCGATCAGCGGATGTGTTCAATAGGAAGCTTGTTAAGTTCCAGTAGGATGCACCTGATGGCTTGGGCTGTTGTGGACCTGTGGTTCTTGTCGACTACCAAAGCCAATAGCCTCGCAGGTCACAAGGTATATAGCAAACCAGAGAGAACCAAAACTCGATTCCTGGGCTGAACGAGACATATGGGCACATCTTACACAATTAAGGAGCACTGCAATATTTATGGTACAAGATTTTTTCTTTATACAAGCAGACATAAGAAATTTTGCCTTATCATTGCCTTCAGGAAATCTGATGAGACAGGCTGTGATGGCTGTACAGACTTACGGGCTGCTGGTAGATATCAGCCAGGAAGCCTGGCTTCAGACCGTGCCTCCAGGTTAGAAGAAACCTCGTAACTGGTTACAGAAACCTGCTACAAATTATCACATATTAGTTAATTAGTACCTGGATATTAGTTGACTTGTAGGTCACATTCACTGGGGTGGCAATACATCGTAGATTACCTGGAGATGGTTTCCAGAGGTCACTGCCCCCGCGACCCGGTCCCAGGTCTGATCAACCAGTCTGATTCTAGCCGCATGCGTCCAACGTATGCACCACAACCCGGATGGTCAGGAACTGACTTAAGGAAGTTACTTCTAGATAGGATTGGGTTTTGCAATATTTAGCAAATAAAACTGCGTAAAGAAATAGCAAATCTGAAATCCAGTTCAGCTCTTAATATTGTTCAGGCTGTTTCTGGGCTTAAGTTTAATTGTCAATAGAGAATATCAACCTTATTGATCTCTCTCTCTCTCTCTTTCTCTTTAGATGTTCGTTAGCCTAGATCGTCAGAACTCTTAACACCCGCTCGAGATCTGTATACAAATGTAAACCTGCTGGTAAACTCCTTGGGGTTTGTTCCACGTGAAACCATGCTGACAGTCTCCTTGGGATTCCCACGGACAGTTTTAAAAAGCACTGTATTAATAAATTACTGAGCTGTACAAACCTTGAAGTATAAACACACACACACACACACAATATATATATATATATATATATATATATATATATATATATATATATATATATATATATATATATATATATATATATATATATATATATATATATATATATATGCAATAAGATCACAGTAAACAGGTGATTTCAGAATATGCAAAACAACCACTCTGAAAGAATAGAGAAATTTCAAGCGCTTTCGTGACTACTCACATTATCAAGGAACTATATGTAGTTCCTTGATAATGTGAGTAGTCACGAAAGCTCTTGGAATTTCTCTATTCTTTCAGAGTGGTTGTTTTGCATATATATATATATATATAATATATATATATATATATAATATATATATATATATATATATATATATATAATGTCGTGCCGAATATGTAAAACTGGTCAATCAGCAAGAACTCATTTAAAATTAAGTCCTTTCTAAAATGTTCTCTTATACGTTTAAAGATATATTTTTTTCATTAATGTTGATGTAAAAATTTATAATTTTGCACCAAAAGCAACTTAGAAAACTTACCTAACCTTATTGTAACAAGCGCAATTTATTTTAGCCTAATCCAGCTAAATATATTTTAGATTTGTTTACAATAATTTAATACTAAACAAACACACTGAAATATATTTTTTTCGTTAGGTTCCGAATGATTTTCGCGAAATTATTGCATACACAAATTTTCACTTGTCCTATATGGCAAGATGAACGTTGCTATTTAAGCCAAGATCGCAAGTTCTGCCTATTCGGCACGACATATATATATATATATATATATATATATATATATGTATATATATATATTATTTATATATATGAAAACCGAACACAAATTCGGATAACAAATATATACACTGGTACCCCACACCTGTATGATCAAGATAATTTTGGATACAGGAACACTTCACGCTTCTATAAAAGATTAATTTATCCCACATTTAGGGTCTTTAAGGCACTTGTTCCTATACAGGAAGTGGGTGAAATGGATATGTGGGCCAGCGAACCGCTAGAAGCAACAACCTGGTTGATCAAGCAAGCAAGCAAGCACCAGACAAGCCTGGACCAGGTCCGGGCTGCAGGAGTAGGATAACTCTCGATACCCATCATAAGTCAGAGAAATCTTGCAAGTGACACATACTGATACACTGGTGCACACTGATTGGTCTAAATTATATAAGTTGTATCTACTCTTATATTTTTAACACAACGACCGTTTCTCACCAAGGCAGAGTGACCCGAGAAAGAAGAAACACTCATCATCACTCACTCTATCACTGTCTTGCCAGAGCCGTACCAGTATTACAGTTCAAAAACTGCAACATATCTCTACCTCTCCTTCAGAGTACATGAATTATATCCAGGTAATCGGACTTGATTCTTATTACTTCTTTAAAATGAATGACTAACCACGTCGAGTTTGATATAATTATGTTTGGCATTCTAATTGTGTTCTGCATTCTAATTATGTTCTGCATTCTAATTATGTTCTGCATTCTAATTATGTTCTGCATTCTAATTATGTTCTGCATTCTAATTATGTTCTGCATTCTAATTATGTTCTGCATTCTAATTATGTTCTGCATTCTAATTATGTTCTGCATTCTAATTATGTTCTGCATTCTAATTATGTTCTGCATTCTAATTATGTTCTGCATTCTAATTGTGTTCTGCATTCTAATTGTGTTCTGCATTCTAATTGTGTTCTGCATTCTAATTGTGTTCTGCATTCTAATTGTGTTCTGCATTCTAATTGTGTTCTGCATTCTAATTGTGTTCTGCATTCTAATTATGTTCTGCATTCTAATTGTGTTCTGCATTCTAATTGTGTTCTGCATTCTAATTATGTTCTGCATTCTAATTGTGTTCTGCATTCTAATTGTGTTCTGCATTCTAATTGTGTTCTGCATTCTAATTGTGTTCTGCATTCTAATTGTGTTCTGCATTCTAATTGTGTTCTGCATTCTAATTGTGTTCTGCATTCTAATTATGTTCTGCGTTCTAATTGTGTTCTGCATTCTAATTATGTTCTGCATTCTAATTATGTTCTGCATTCTAATTGTGTTCTGCATTCTAATTATGTTCTGCGTTCTAATTGTGTTCTGCATTCTAATTGTCTTCTGTATTCTAATTGTGTTCTGCATTCTAATTATGTTTTGCGTTCTAATTGTGTTCTGCATTCTAATTATGTTCTGCATTCTAATTGTGTTCTGCATTCTAATTGTGTTCTGCATTCTAATTGTGTTCTGCATTCTAATTGTGTTCTGCATTCTAATTGTGTTCTGCATTCTAATTGTGTTCTGCATTCTAATTGTGTTCTGCATTCTAATTGTGTTCTGCATTCTAATTGTGTTCTGCATTCTAATTGTGTTCTGCATTCTAATTGTGTTCTGCATTCTAATTATGTTTTGCATTCTAATTGTGTTCTGCATTCTAATTATGTTCTGCATTCTAATTGTGTTCTGCATTCTAATTGTATTCTGCATTCTAATTGTGTTCTGCATTCTAATTATGTTCTGCATTCTAATTGTGTTCTGCATTCTAATTATGTTCTGCGTTCTAATTGTATTCTGCATTCTAATTATGTTCTGCGTTCTAATTGTATTCTGCATTCTAATTATGTTCTGCGTTCTAATTATGTTCTGCATTCTAATCCGAGTATTATGATAAACTTTATAAACAGTAGGCGATGTTAGTCTAGGGGATTTTTATGGAGAATCATACTTCAGTTATATCGTAATAAGGAATCGTTTCTTGTATATTGATTAATAAGGAGATCGAAAAATGTATCTTTAATATAACATAAATAACGTTATTGACTTAAGGTATTTTAATTGTACTTTTTTCTCAGTAATTTTATATAAACACAGACTTTATACACAACTTATAAATTACCATGACCTTCATTCTAGCTGAATGGGCCTTTAATATAAATATGATCAATCAAGTTACATCCTCTCTGTTTTCCGAGACGATTAAAGTGTTGACTAGAATATCTGAAATCTCTTAACACATAAAAACTTCTATACAATGAAAGTTTCACAAGATCTCACAATTTCTTGTGACTTTATAGCAATTTCTGGAGACCAATAGCTTCTCAATTTAAGTTAAAATTAGTAAGCAATGAAGACCTTCTTTATACCCAGAGAGATGCTGCACTGACTACTCTACTCACCTCTGATGTAAGCTCGCGTCAGGCGGGTAGTAACCAGAGGTGAGCTCATACAAACATTAAATGGTTGTTACCACTGGTAAATGATTCATCCAATTTATAATATATATATATAATATATATTATATATATATATATATATATATATATATATATATATATATATTATATATATATATATAATGAATGAATGAAAATATGAGGAAGATGAAAATGAATATGTAATGTTATAAAGTTTATTAACATCGTTACAGCTATTAACGACTATAATCGCAGTGTAATATTAGACAAATGAACAAAAATCTAGACATACATAGAGAAGCCGCATCTGTGCGTAACACCGAGCTGCTTGGTACCTGCAGACGTACTTGCTGAAGTCGTGCTCTCTCATACTTTCCTTGCTGGGCGAGGCTGAGAGGAGGATCTCGCTTCCACTGAAAATGCCTCAGCAATTCGAATCATTGATCTTCAAACACTTGCAGGAGTAATTAGAGCAGCGAACCGTACTCATCTGCTCTCATCTCTTTCTCTCTCTCCCCTCTCTCTCTCCCTCTCTCCTCTCTCTCTCTCCTCTCTCTCTCTCTCTCTCTCATGATGCTTAGGTTTCTTTTATCTGATGTACTGTACTTTTTTAATCTCTCCTTTCTACATTCAACTTTGTATTACCAGTTTTTTTCCCCTGTGAATCCGTCGTAGTTGCTTTCTCTCTCTGACTCTTCCTACACTCTCCTCCCTCATTTCTCTTCTATCAACTCTATTTCTGCTTCGATTCCTCCTGCCTCCACTAATCTTTCTCCTCAGTCCCTCTCTCCCTCCAGCCTCCTCCAGTCTTAACCTCTTGCCTCTTCATCCCTTTCCTCCTGCCTCAAGTCAGCCTTTCTCTTCATCCACTTCCAGTCTCTTGACGTATCCTCACATCCCTCCTCGCCTGCTTATCTCTCCATCTCCTCTCAGTTCTGCCTCATCCCTGCATCTCTTTATCTTTACCTTTGAACCTTTGATATACCTTTGAAGAGTTTCGAGAGTTTCACTACTCTCGGAGCCCGGCCATGGGCCAGGCTCGTCTGGTGCTTGCCTGGTCAACCAGGCTGTTGCTGCTGGAGACCCACTGCCCCACATATCCATCACAGTTTGGTTGATCTGGCACCTGGTGAAGATACTTGTCCAGTTTCCTCTTGAAGGCTTCTACACTTGTTCCAGCAGTGTTTCTGATATCTTCTGGTAAGATGTTGAATAGTCTGGGACCCCAGATGTTGATATAGTGTTCCCTTATTGTCCCCACCGCACCCTTCTCCTCACTTGGTTTATTTTGCACTTCCTCCCATATCTTTCACTCCAGTATGTTGTTATGGCAGTGTGCAGCTTTGGGACCAGGCCCTCGAGTACTTTTCAGGTATATATTATCATGTATTCTCTCTCCTCCGCTCCATTGAGTACATGTTCAAGACTTGAAGGCGTTCCCAGTAATTTAGGTGCTTTACTGGCTCAATGTGAGCCGTAAACGATCTCTGTATTTGTTCCAGCTCGATATTTCTCCTGCTGAACGGGGCCGTCAGCACTGAGCAATATTCTAAGTGAGGGAGCACTAGCGATTTGAAGAGTGTCACCATTAGCATTATTTCCCTTGTTTTAAAAGTTCTTAATACCCACCCCGTCATCTTCCTGGCTGTCGTGATCTTTGTCTTGTTATGGTCTTTAAAAGAGAGATCAGCTGACAATTATTCCCAGTTTTTTTACGTGTTCCTTACGTTCTATTTGGTGACCCTTTTGGCTTTTATATATAATGCTCCTTTTCAGTTCTTCATTCTTTCCATACCTAAGCAGCTGGAACTTATCACCACTGAACGTCATGTTTTTCACCACTGCCCACTAGAAAACCCTGTTTATGTCTTCCTGTACTTTTTCAGTGTCGTCTACCGTAGTGACTTTCATGCTTATTTTAGTGTCATCTGCAAATGATGATACAAGTGTGCCGGGTGTTTTTTTCTATGTCTGTTATGATGATGAGAAACAGGAGAGGTACCAGACAGTGCCTTGGGGCACTGAGCTTTTTACCTCGCTGATGCTGGATTTTGCTCTGTTTACTACTACTTTTTGTGTTCTGTGTGTTAGGAACCCAAAAATCCATCTGCCTACCTTCCCTGTGATGTCCATGGCCCTCATTTTGTGCGCTATCGCTCCATGATCACATTTGTCAAACGCCTTTACAAAATGTGCGTAGATCACATCTGCGTTTTGATAGTCTTCCAATGCCTTCGTATTCGTCATAATGTAGCCACTGTGACAGGCGTGATTCTGCTCTAAAACATTCGGCGTATGTTGTTGTGCTGGTCCATGAAATTTGTAACCTACCGTCTCATCACTCTTTCGAAGATTTTTATGATGTGAGAAGTTAGGGCTACTGGTCTGTAATTTTTAGATTGTGCTCTGTAAGGCCTCCGGTATTTCACCTAGATCTAAGCTCTTTCTCCAAAGAATACTGAGGGCTCGTGCTAGTTGTACTTTGCACTTCTTTATAAAGAGGACATTCTTGAATCTGGTCCAGGTGCTGAGTGAGTGGGCATGTTATCCATTTCTTTTTCGAAATCTATGGGATTTGTACTAATGTCAGTTAGTTGGTCTGTGCGGCCTTCTTCTGGAGTGAAAAATATTTCTGCATTTTCTACCTTGCTGTCATTTAGTGGGTTGCTGAACACCGACTCATACTGTTCTTTTAGGATTTCACTCATTTCCTGTTCATCGTCAGTATACGAGTCTCCTCTCAATAATGGTCCAATTCTACAGGTAGTTCTTAGCTTAGATTTTGCATAGGAATAGGAATATTTTGGGTTTCTTGCTATATCCTGTATGGCCCTTTGTTTTAGTTGAGTGATCTCTCGTCTTAGTCTGTCTTTCCTCTGTTGCTACATATTTGTGTTTTTAAGCAATTCTGTAACCCGTTTTCTTCTGTACCATCTCCTACTCTCTCTCTCCCTACATCGATCTTCTTCTGGGTTTCCTCAATGGTACATGCTTCATACTGACCTTGTATGTTTCTGTATTCAGCTTCTCTAGGCACTGGTGGGTATTAAGGCTACTCTTGTCTGATTCCCAGGATATGTCTGATAGCTCTTCGTTCATTTTCCCCCAGTTCTGTGATTGTTAAAATTAAACTTTCTGAACATCCCGTCTCTAACATTAGTGATGCAGTTCCCTAACCCTGATTATCTTGCTATCAAAAAGAGACTGAAGACTACTAGAGATGTCTCAGTCCAACCCGATCTCTGTCTCTGTCTGTCTATCTCTGTCTGTCTGTCTGTCTGTCTGTCTGTCTCTGTCTCTCTCTCTCTCTCTCTCTCTCTCTCTCTCTCTCTCTCTCTCTCTCTCTCTCTCTCTCTCTTCCTCTCTCTCTCTCTCTCTCTCTCTCTCTCTTCTCTTCTTTTCTCTCTCTCCCTCTCTTTCTCTTTCTCGTATACTCTGGAACTTTCTCAGCGTGTCCCTACCTTGAGATAGTGTGTGTGAGGTGGCTAAGCGGACCAGCAGCCTGGTTGACCAGACAAGCCTGGCCCAGGGCCGGGCTCCGGTAGTAGGAGAAACTCTCCAACCAATTATAATGCCATCACAAGTGCCATCTACACGTGTATATTATATCACTGTGTAGTAATGCTTCTCATCGGCTTACAACGTATTCTTTACCTTAACCTTAGAGTTCCGAGAGTGTTTCTACTCCTGCAGCCCGGCCCTGGGTCAGCCTTGTCTGGTGCTTGACTGGTCAACCAGGCTGTTGCTTCTGACAGCCGCTGGCCTACATAGTTCCAGGGATTATTGTCCCTCCTGGGATCTTGTGTTTCATTAAACGTAGAAGTTTCCGCTGTGATTACCCCGGGTCCCTTACATTACCTGTCCATTTTGTGAGTTAATTATATTGTGTATATTTTTTTTTCAAAATTTCATACCAGAGATGACGTTTATCCTCGTTAAATATCATATTATTTTTTGTGGCCCGCTGGAAGACTTCGTTGAGCTCAGCTTCGAGGTTTACCATCTCATCGTTGTCTGACACTTTCATCACTTTCAGAGGCAACTGACCTGCAACATACTGTCCAGTAACGTATCAGAGGTGAACAGCGGGCCTCCAACAACTACAGCCTGGTTGACCAGTCTAGCACCAGACGAGTCTGGCCCATGGCCGGGCTCCGAGAGTAAGACTCACGAAACTCATTAAAGGTAGCTTCAACATACTGCCAGGTAATACACTGAGGCAGTCACTGCCTCAGTGTGCAGTGACATACTGCTCGAGTGTTTATCAGTAACACATCAGAGGTGCGTTACTTAACTATGCTGTCCGGTAACGCACACCTGACACAGAACAGAAAAACAAAGTGACCACTCTGGTGCGTAGTGCCATATTGCTTAAGTGTTTATCACACTTTACAACTTGACAGCCACTTAGAATCTAAAATTAGGGACGTGTAATTATCTTTTTTAGGTCCTCGTTATCATCACGATGATCAGCAACAAATTTCACATAACGTACGTCCCCTGCTTGAGTTGAATTACTCGTACGTGACAAAGTACGCTAGTAATTACTCTTAAAAAGACTAAGTTCAGCGTCCTTGCCTCGTAGAAGCCTGTGGAATGCACATGTGTGTATATTGTTTGCGTGCGACGCGGAGAGCTGGTAATTTGCGTGTAATTCCTGAATATATATTGTTTGTGTGTTAGGGGTAGCGTCAGATCTTCTCCGCGAGGAGGAAGCTGAAGCCTCCTCTCCTGTCTAATGAGAACGGCAAGGAATCTCATAAGGGACCGCAAGATCAACATGACCCCGCTCAGACCTGCCTTAACCGCCTCTAACACCATCCAAGTTGTGTGTAGCTCTGTCTTGACACCATCTAAGTTATGTTTAGGTCTGTCTTAACACTTTCCAAATTGTGTTTAGCTCTGTGTTGACACCATCTAAGTTGTGTTTAGTTCTGTCTTGATACTCCTGCCAGATCTGATCAACCAGGCTGTTACTATTGGCCGCAGTCCAAGGTACGAGTCACGGCTCGAGTGTTCAGGAATTGTTTTCGGGAACTTATCAAATTCCCTTTTGAAGACATTCAAAGGTTTGTTGGTAATTCCCCTTATGTACAAAGGGAGGGCATTGAAAAATCGGGGACCTCAGACACTCGTAGCTTTCTCTCTTCTATTGTAGTAGTCTCACCCCTACTTTTTATTGGAGGTATTATGGCAATAGCGGTAGTAACATTGTTGTCATCGTTGAGTGCCAGATATGACATCATCACTCCCAGGTGTCTGATATGGAAGTTTTGCTTTATTAAATGATTCGATTTAGTCCTGTACTGCATTTGTCTTCATTTTCTCCATGATTCCACGGAAGAGCTACTAAGACTTCTCACTGAACATCACATTATCTGAGACCCACTAGAAGACTTGATTTATATTCTCTTGAAGATTCACTGTTTTTTTTTTTTTCGTCGGAGGCCACCCTCAGATATTATGGTGTTATCAAGAAATGATGTTGCGGTTTAGTATTTATGTTCTTGCCTGTGTCTGATATAAGAATGAAAAACAGAAGTGGAGCAAGTGCCGTGCCTTGAGGAACAGAACTTTTGTCTGTGCCAGCCTCTTTACTTTTTACTGCTATTCTCTGGGTTCTATTCGTTAAGAGGTTATATATATATATATATATATATATATATATATATATATATATATATATATATATATATATATATATATATATATATATATATATATAGCCATCTACCCACTTTTCCATTTTTTTGGCACGCATTTTGTGCTCAACCACACCGTGGTAGCACGTGTCAAAGGTTTTTGCAATATCACTGTACATTACATCAGCATCGAGCTTGTCTTCCAGTGCATACAAGACCATACGGGAATGATACAGCAGTTGTGAAAGGCAGGAGCGACCTGTTCTAAACCCAAGCTGCCCTGATTTATCCAATTGTTGTGATTCCATGTGATTAGCAATCTTGGTTCTTAGGACACTTTCAACTATTTTGATGAGTGAAGTTAGTGGTAGTGGTCTGTAATTTTTCGCAATTGCTTTACTGCCACCTTTGTGAAGTGTGGCATTAGTGGTGGTTTTTTTCATGTCTGTTTGATGACACTTAAGTCCAGGTTTCTAGATAGAATACTAAAAGCCCAATATAGTTGCTTCTTGCAATTTTTGATGAATGTGGAGTTCCACGAGTCGGGCTGTGTGGCAGATTGTATGGGCATGTTTTCAATGTCTGCTTCAAAGTCAGCTAAGGAGAGGGTTATATTTAGAAATTGTGGACATGTCTGCAGTTTGAATCTCATTCATGAAAAACTCGTGAGGATCTTCGACCTGTAGACTGGCGAGTGGTTTCCTAAACACACAATCCTATTCTGACTTCAGTATTACATTCGCTTCCTTATTGTCATCAGTGTTTGTCCTCCTCCCATAAATAAAGGCCCTATACTGGATATAGTTTTCCACCTGAATTTTGGTTATGCGATGAAATACCTGGGAATTCTTCTAATTATATTAATGGCTCTTTGCTCCCTCTGTCTCTCCTGGACTCTATATAATAAATCAGTTTGTGCTCGATATTCTGTATTTCCCTGACCAGAGTCGCCTTTCTTTGATCACCTTTCTTCCTATTTCTAGGATTTTAAATGTCGTCTCCTATTTTCTAGTGTTCGCTGCACTCAGTCCGACGTAGACACCACCGACAGATTCATCATCGTAAGTCTTCAAGATCATATCTGAGTCTCTCTTGAAAGTTAATTCTGAATCTACAATAGGTTAATTATTAATTGAAATTTCTCAGTTTTAAAAGAATATATGAATACTACAGATGTAATGTGTATTACAGGTGTACATGAACCTACAATACTACAGATGTAATGTGTATTACAGGTGTACACGAACCTACAATACTACAGATGTAATGTGTATTACAGGTGTACATGAACCTACAATACTACAGATGTAATGTGTATTACAGGTGTACATGAACCTACAATACTACAGATGTAATGTGTATTACAGATGTACATGAACCTACAATACTACAGATGTAATGTGTATTACAGATGTACACGAACCTACAATACTACAGATGTAATGTGTATTACAGGTGTACATGAACCTACAATACTACAGATGTAATGTGTATTACAGATGTACACGAACCTACAATACTACAGATGTAATGAATATTACAGATGTACACGAACCTACAATACTACAGATGTAATGAGTATTACAGATGCACACGAACCTACAATTCTACAGATGTAATGTGTATTACAGATGGACACGAACCTACAATACTACAGATGTAATGAGTATTACAGATGGACACGAACCTACAATACTACAGATGTAATGTGTATTACAGATGGACACGAACCTACAATACTACAGATGTAATGTGTATTACAGATGGACACGAACCTACAATAGTGTTACTGTATGATTTTTATGTATTTTCTATTAGTGACTTTTTCTCTTTTTTCCTTCACAGGTGAGAGTGCTGGGGACACTAGGAGCAGTGCTACTGGCTGTGAGATATAGTTGAGAGTGGTGGGGACACTAGGAGCAGTGCTACTGGCTGTGAGTCACAGGTGAGAGTGCTGGGGACGCTAGGAGCAGTGCTACTGGCTGTGAGTCACAGGTGAGAGTGCTGGGGACACTAGGAGCAGTGCTACTGGCTGTGAGATATAGTTGAGAGTGGTGGGGACACTAGGAGCAGTGCTACTGGCTGTGAGTCACAGGTGAGAGTGCTGGGGACACTAGGAGCAGTGCTACTGGCTATGAGTCATAGGTAAGAGTGCTGGGGACGCTAGGAGCAGTGCTACTGGCTGTGAGTCATAGGTGAGAGTGCTGGGGACACTAGAAGCAGTGCTACTGGCTGTGAGTCATAGGTGAGAGTGCTGGGGACACTAGGAGCAGTGCTACTGGCTGTGAGTCACAGGTGAGAGTGCTGGGGACACTAGGAGCAGTGCTACTGGCTATGAGTCATAGGTAAGAGTGCTGGGGACGCTAGGAGCAGTGCTACTGGCTGTGAGTCATAGGTGAGAGTGCTGGGGACACTAGAAGCAGTGCTACTGGCTGTGAGTCATAGTTGAGAGTGCTGGGGACATTAGGAGCAGTGCTACTGGCTGTGAGTCATAGGTGAGAGTGCTGGGGACACTAGAAGCAGTGCTACTGGCTGTGAGTCATAGTTGAGAGTGCTGGGGACATTAGGAGCAGTGCTACTGGCTGTGAGTCATAGGTGAGAGTGCTGGGGACGCTAGGAGCAGTGCTACTGGCTGTGAGTCATAGTTGAGAGTGCTGGGGACACTAGGAGCAGTGCTACTGGCTGTGAGTCATAGTTGAGAGTGCTGGGGACACTAGGAGCAGTGCTACTGGCTGTGAGTCATATGTGAGAGTGCTGGGACACTAAAGCAGTGCTACTGGCTGTGACTCATAGGTGAGAGTGCTGGGGACACTAGGAGCAGTGCTACTGGCTGTGAGTCATAGGTGAGAGTGCTGGGGACACTAAGAGCAGTGCTACTGGCTGTGAGTCATATGTGAGAGTGCTGGGGACACTAGGAGCAGTGCTACTGGCTGTGACTCATAGGTGAGAGTTATGGGGACACTAGGAGCAGTGCTACTGGCTGTGAGTCATAGGTGAGAGTGCTGGGGACACTAGGAGCAGTGCTACTGGCTGTGAGTCATAGGTGAGAGTGCTGGGAACACTAGGAGCAGTGCTACTGGCTGTGAGTCATAGGTGAGAGTGCTGGGGACGCTAGGAGCAGTGCTACTGGCTGTGAGTCATAGGTGAGTGCTGGGGACACTAGGAGCAGTGCTACTGGCTGTGAGTCATAGGTGAGAGTGCTGGGGACACTAGGAGCAGTGCTACCGGCTGTGAGTCACAGGTGAGAGTGCTGGGGACACTAGGAGCAGTGCTACCGGCTGTGAGTCATAGGTGAGAGTGCTGGGGACACTAGGAGCAGTGCTACCGGCTGTGAGTCATAGGTGACAGTGCTGGGGACACAAGGAGCAGTGCTACCGGCTGTGAGTCATAGGTGAGAGTGCTGGGGACACTAGGAGCAGTGCTACCGGCTATGAGTCATAGTTGAGAGTGCTGGGGACGCTAGGAGCAGTGCTACTGGCTGTGAGTCATAGTTGTGAGTGCTGGGGAGGGTAGGAGCAGTGCTACTGGCTGTGAGTCATAGTTGAGTGCTGGGGAGACTAGGAGCAGTGCTACTGGCTGTGAGTCATAGTTGAGTGCTGGGGACACTAGGAGCAGTGCTACTGGCTATGAGTCATAGTTGAGAGTGCTGGGGACACTAGGAGCAGTGCTACTGGCTGTGAGTCATAGTTGAGAGTGCTAGGGACGCTAGGAGCAGTGCTACTGGCTGTGAGTCATAGGCTAGAGTGCTGGGGATGCTGGGAACAGTGCTACTGGCTGTGAGTCATATTTGAAAGTGCTGGGGACACTAGGAGCACTGTTACTATCTGTGAGTCATAGGTTAGAGTGCTGGGCATGCTGGGAACAGTGCTACTGGCTGTGAGTCATATTTGAAAGTGCTGGGGACACTAGGAGCACTGTTACTATCTGTGAGTCATAGGTTAGAGTGCTGGGCATGCTGGGAACAGTGCTACTGGCTGAGTCACAGGTGAGAGTGCTGGGGACACTAGGAGCATAGCTGCTGGCTGTGAGTCACAGATGAGAGTGCTGGGGATGCCAGGAGCGGTGCTACTGACTCGGAGTCATCATGTGTCATCTGGATCTATCACTGTTCCAGTTTTATAATTAACTTCTTAAAGTTTCTCTTCTTAGCCGTTTACTTTATAGATTCATTCTGTTTTCAAATTGCGATTTATCTGAATCATTGTTGATGTTTCTAAAGTCATTGATTTGTTAGATAAGAAAGTTGAATATTAGTCGAGTTCTTGTGTTTGTGGACACATCTGCAGTACTTTGTTCCAAGTTCTTGTGGACACTAGCTGATCAGGCGGTCCATGTGGCCTGTTGCACGCCGCGTCCAGAATTGATCATCGACCAGCTGTCTCTCCATCACACACTATCAACACTTTCTCCAGTTTCTCTCAGTTATCTTCTTATCCACAAGTTGTGGCGTCAGTGAGTCGTTCACTGAACGACGCTCATCAAGAAGACATTAACCTCATTGATGTCATTATGTAACGCTCTCCATTTCCCTTGATGCTGCTCTTGCCTTTCCAGGATCAAACCTAATTACCTCCCATTTGTAAGGCGCTGTATGATCCATGTGGATTGATCCCTTCCCCTTGAACATATTAATAAAAATAATAATAATCTCTAGTCCCCTCTTCACTCTTCTCATGTCATTCTAATTAATATCCTCGTCTGTTCTTTATCCTCCTCTTCTGGACCACAGGGGTTTGAAGAAGACCACAGGGGTTTAAAGAAAACCACAGGGGTTTGAAGAAGAGCACAGGGGTTTAAAGAAGACCACAGGGGTTTAAAGAAGACCACAGAGATTTAAAGAAGGTCAGAGGGGTTTGAAGAAGACCGCAGAGATTTAAAGAAGGTCACAGGGATTTAAAGAAGACCACAGGGGTTTGAAGAAGACCACAGGAATTTAAAGAAGACCACAGGGGTTTAGAGAAGACCACAGGAGTTTGAAGAAGACCACAGGGGTTTGAAGAGGACCACAGGGATTTATAGAAGGCCACAGGGGTTTAAAGAAGATCACAGGGATTTAAAGAAAATCACAGGGGTTTAAAAAATCACAGGGTTTAAATAAGACCACAGGGGTTTGAAGAAGACCACAGGGATTTAAAGAAGACCACAGGGGTTTAAAAAATCACAGGGTTTAAATAAGACCACAGGGGTTTGAAGAAGACCACAGGGATTTAAAGAAGACCACAGGGGTTTAAAAAATCACAGGGTTTAAAGAAGACCACAGGGGTTTGAATAAAACCACAGGGATTTAAAGAAGATCACAGGGGTTTAAAAAATCACAGGGTTTAAATAAGACCACAGGGTTTAAAGAAGACCACAGGGTTTAAAGAAGACCACAGGGGCTTAAAGAAGACCACAGGGTTTAATAAAGACCACAGGGGTTTAAAGAAAACCACAGGGTTTAAAGAAGACCACAGGGTTTAAAGAAGACCACAGGGTTTAAAGAAGACCACAGGGTTTAAAGAAGACCACAGGGTTTAAAGAAGACTACAGGGGCTTTAAGAAGACCACAGGGTTTAAAGAAAACCACAGGGTTTAAAGAAGACCACAGGGTTTAAAGAAGACCACAGGGTTTAAAGAAGACCACATGGGCTTAAAGAAGACCACAGGGTTTAAAGAAGACCACAGGGTTTAAAGAAGACCACAGGGTTTAAAGAAGACCACAGGGTTTAAAGACCACAGGGTTTAAAGAAGACCACAGGGTTTAAAGACCACAGGGTTTAAAGAAGACCACAGGGTTTAAAGACCACAGGGTTTAAAGAAGACCACAGGGTTTAAAGACCACAGGGTTTAAAGAAGACCACAGGAGTTTGAACTAACCCATAGTCTCTAGTTATAGCCATGGCTAGGAGACGATGTATCTAATTTGTAGTATTGTTGTGCACTACCTTGTACACTGTGTACATCTGTGCACTACCTTGTACACTGTGTACATCTGTGCACTACCTTGTACACTGTGTACATCTGTGCACTACCTTGTACACTGTGTACATCTGTGCACTACCTTGTACACTGTGTACATCTGTGCACTACCTTGTACACTGTGTACATCTGTGCACTACCTTGTACACTGTGTACATCTGTGCACTACCTTGTACACTGTGTACATCTGTGCACTACCTTGTACACTTAAACACTTCACACTTGTTACTGTTCTCTGCTTCCCGTTTTTATTACTTCCCTCTTCTCCTCCTCTTCAGTTAATATTCTGTCTCTCCTGTGTCTGCTAATCACTCTTTGTTATGCAATCTTGGTTTTTCTTACCTTCTTAATTACTCTCTTCATCCTATCTTCGTTAATCGTTTCTTCATCTCTCTTTTTCCTCCTCGTATTGTCCTTGGCTCTCTGCTTCACTTAATCTTATTCAGTGGTCTCTCTCTCCGTCTGTATCTCTGTATGTCTGTCAGTCAGTCTCTCTGTCTGTCTGTCTGTCTGTCTGTCTCTCTGTCTGTCTGTCTGTCTGTCTGTCTGTCTGTCTCTCTCTCTCTCTCTCTCTCTCTCTCTCTCTCTCTCTCTCTCTCTCTCTCTCTCTCTCTCTCTCTCTCTCTCTCTCTCTCTCTCTGCCTCACACCTACACCCACGCACGCCCACAGGCACGTCTGTCCTTGTTACCAACGGTGTTGCAGCTGGGTCCGACCGCAGGTGGTTCATCCTGCTGTTGGATGGTGTCGATAGTTGGTTCCTTCCTCGGCTGATTCCTACCACAGCTGATTCCTGCCACAGCTGGTTTCTGCCACGGGTGGCTTCTAGTGCAACTAGTTCCTGAACAGCTGGTTTTTGTTGTCCTACCGCAGCTGGTTAATGCCCCAGTTAATCTGTCAAAGATGGTTCCTTCCACAGTTTTCTACTGCCTACTCAAACTTCGCTGAATCTAATCTAACCTAACCTAGTCTAGCGTAGCGTACTCTAACATAGCAGAACCTAACCTAACCTAGTCTAGCGTATGTTAGGTAAGACACATATGCAACAGTTAGGTATCTTTATTATGTTGCATATGTGTCTTACCTAACAACCTGTCGGTATTTTATACCATTTTAATGTTCAATCTAGTCTAGCGTAGCGTACTCTAACATAGCAGAACCTAACCTAACCTAATCGAGAAATTTGCTGCAAACATTATGATAGAAACCCACACACGTGTTTACAGGAGTTCAGAAGATGCGCGAAATTTTCAAAACTGTGTTATTCTCAGTGTCCATGATATATCTTCATCGTACTTCCGTCTGTTGAATACCATTCTCGGTATACCACAAAATATATTGAATACCATTCTAGGTATACCACAAAATATATATATATATAGCAGAGAAGAAGTGTAGTGTTTATTTTATCGAGAAAACATGCTCAGTTTGAACACTTTCA
>NC_069419.1:3098156-3140656 GCF_026875155.1 Cherax quadricarinatus | reverse complement strand
GGGGTAATAACCTACTTGACTTAGTTTTGGCAAACAGTGAATCCCTTGTTAATAATTTAGAAGTTTCAGAGGAACTGGGTGCTAGCGACCACAAATCAATTACATTTAGCATTGAATGGATGATAGTAGGGATAACTCAGTAACAGTCCCAGATTTTCGCTTAGCAGATTACGATGGGCTTAGAGAACACTTATCATCTGTTGACTGGGTAACGAAAGAGCTATCAATATGACAGTTTTCTGAACACTATACATGAGGCTCAAAGCACGTTTATCCCGTATAAAGAAATTAGATCAAATAGAAATGACCCAAAATGGATGAATAATAGGCTGAAATATCTACTAGGGCATAAGAAAGGAATTTATAGGCGTATCAAAAGAGGTGAGGGTCATCTTATGAATCAGTATATTGACATTAAGAGGGACATTAAAAAGGGGATAAGAAAAGCTAAAAGGGACTATGAAATTAAAGTTGCTAAGGATTCTAAAAAATAACCCAAAAAGTTTTTTCCAGGTCTATAGAACAAAAGTCAGAGATAAGATAGGTCCCCTTAAAAATAATTATGGGCATCTTACTGACAAAGAGAATGAAATGTGTCGATTTTAAATAATTATTTTCTCTCGGTTTTTACACAGGAAGACACTAATAATATTCCAGTAATTAATTTTTATAGTGGGCCAGAAGAAGATAAATTATGTAACATCACAGTCACTAGTGAAATGGTTGTGAAGCAGATAGACCGACTGAAGCAAAATAAGTCGCCGGGTCCTGATGAGGTTTTTTCAAGGGTTCTTAAGGAATGCAAAATGGAACTCTGTGAACCATTAACTAATATTTTTAATTTATCTCTTCAAACAGGTGTAGTGTCTGATATGTGGAAGATGGCTAATGTAATTCCTATTTTTTAAAACAGGGGACAAGTCGTTACCGTCAAATTACCGCGCAATAAGCCTGACCTCAATTGTAGGCAAATTACTTGAGTCAATTATAGCTGAGATTATAAGAAGCCATCTCGATAAGCATAGCTTGATTAATGATACTCAGCATGGATTCACAAGAGGCCGGTCTTGTCTAACTAATTTATTAACTTTCTTCAGTAAAGCTTTTGAGGCTGTTGACCACGATAAAGAATTTGATATTATTTACTTAGATTTTAGTAAGGCTTTTGATAGAGTTCCGCACCATAGACTGTTAAAGAAACTGGCGGCTCATGGCATTGGGGGAAAAGTGCTCTCGTGGATCGAGTCATGGCTCACTGACAGGAAGCAGAGAGTGTCCATAAATGGGGTTAAATCCGAGTGGGGATCAGTAACAAGTGGCGTTCCACAGGGATCAGTCTTGGGCCCGTTGTTGTTTATAATATATATCAATGATCTTGATGAGGGAATTACTAGTGATATGAGCAAATTCGCCGATGACACAAAGATAGGTAGGATAATTGATTCAAACGTAGATGTTATGGAACTTCAGAAAGATTTAGACAAACTCTATTCTTGGTCAGAAAAGTGGCAGTTGCAGTTCAATGTAGATAAATGCAAGGTTCTGAAGCTCGGGGCAGCGGGCATCCAGCAGCTACAGCCTGGTTGACCAGGCGAGCACCAGACGAGCCTGGCCCATGGCCGGGCTCAGAGAGTAGATATACTCTCGAAATTCTTCAAAGGTATATCAAAGGCCAAAGGTAGTACTTTCCTGAGTTGTTATTTATGAGTAGTAACACAGATATATGGTGATTCATAGTTTGTATTTAGGGGTGACCTTGTTTGAAAACTGAGAGGAATTAGAGACTTTTCCATTGTTTTTAAACAAAAGTTCATCGATTTATGACACAGGAGATGTTTTATTTCGAAAAAGTATAATAGGTATAACCCTAATACACATATATGATATATATATATATATATATATATATATATATATATATATATATATATATATATATATATATATATATATATATATATATATATATATGTCGTGCCGAATAGGCAGAGCTTGCGATCTTGGCTTAAATAGCAACGCTCATCTTGCCATATAAGACAAGTGAAAATTTGTGTATGCAATAATTTCGCCAAAATCATTCTGAACCTAACGAAAAAAATATATTTGATTGTGTTTGTTTAGTATTAAATTATTGTAAACGTATTTAAAATATATTTAGTTGGGTTAGGGTAAAATAAATTGCTCTTGTTATAATAAGGTTAGATAAGTTTTCTAAGATGCTTTTGGTGCAAAATTAAAAATTTTTGCATTAACATTAATGAAAAAATATATCTTTAAACGTATAAGAGAAAATTTCAGAAAGGACTTAATTTTAAATGAGTTCTTGCTAATTGGCCAGTTTTACATATTCGGCACGACACACACACACACACACACACACACACACACACACACACACACACACACACACACACACACACACTCATATATATATAATATTATATATATATATATATATATATATATAATATATATATACATAATCAAAGGTAGTAGGCTGGTAGACAGCAACCGCCCAGGGAGGTACTACCGTCGTGCCAAGTGAGTGTAAAACGAAAGCCTGTAATTGCTTTACATGATGGTAGGATTGCTGGTGTTTTTTCTGCCTGATAAACATGCAAGATTTCAGGTACGTCTTGCTGCTTCTACTTACACTTAGGTCACACTACACATACATGTACAAGCATATGTATATACACACCCCTCTGGGTTTTCTTTTATTTTCTTTCCAGTTCTTTTTCTTGTTTATTTCCTCTTATCTCCATGGAGAATTGGAACAGAATTCTTCCTCCGTAGGCTATGCGTGTTGTAAGAGGCGTCTAAAATGCCGGGAGCAAGGGGCTAGTAACCCCTTCTCCTGTATAAATTACTAAATTTAAAAAGAGAAACTTTCGTTTTTTGGCCACCCTGCCTTGGTGGGATACGGCCGGTTTGTTGAATATATATATATATATATATATATATATATATATATATATATATATATATATATATATATATATATTATATATATAATATATATATATATGCAATAAGACATATTCTCAGTTGTTCACTTGACTTGTTAGGGACTCGTATGTGACTGTCTTTAATCCGTAACTGTGACTATCAACCATTACGGTAAGTTGTTGTGTCCTGCCGTTGTCTGATGTTTACGATTCTGTCTGCCGTTATCTGGCGTACTACGACGCTGTCTGCAGTGACAAATTAGAACTAAGTAGATAAGGAAGCTGGATTATTTTAACACTAACACACAATACAAAACGAAAACAGCTTGCAAAAAAAAAAAAACACTGGTAACAGTAATACCAGATGACCTGTCACTTTGAGAACACAGTAAAGCATGAGAGAGAGAGAGAGAGAGAGAGAGAGAGAGAGAGAGAGAGAGAGAGAGAGAGAGAGAGAGAGAGAGAGAGAGAGAGAGAGAGAGAGAGAGAGAGAATAAGTGGAAAATGCTTGATTGTCAGGCGCCCTATCATAATTTACCAGAGTGAGAGATATGGGAAGAAGAGAAGAATGGTGGTAGTGAAGAGCTGCCACCAGCAACTATAACAAGTGTTGCTGGAACAAATATAAATGATTTTATCATAAAAAGAGACCTCTAAATACAACCAGTTTTGTCCTGCAGGCTGCTGGTATCAACAGCCGGGTTGATCAGTTAAACAAAGAATTCTGCACTCTTGCCGGAGTGCAAGAATAGAAGAACTCTCGAAAAATTTCTCAGTTACGTTGCATTATGGTGTCTCTTCTTTCCTTGTCTCTGATATTCCCCTCGTCTCTCGACTTTCCTTGTCTCTTCTCCCGTTTCTTTTCTTCCCTCGTTTCTGAGGTTCTCTCGCCTCTTTGCTACCCCTCATCTCTTCTCTTACCCGTTCTCTCGTTTCTCCTTCTGCTCCATTTATTTATTCTTCAGGTTTACTTTTTCCTTTTGGTCCTCTCGTCTCTTTGTCATTATTTTTGACGCTTTTATTCTTTCCTTTTGTTCTCCTCCTCCTCCTCCTCCTCTCCTTTCAGTTAATACATCTATTAATTTCCTGTTTTTCTTAATCCTTTAGTGTCATTTGCTTTGCGCCCATTTAGCTTATCCTTCATTACTATCCTTCTCAATCCTTACATTTTCCGTATTCATCATTATATACTATTCGTCTCCTGATTATTTACATCTTCCCTTCTTCCTCCTCCGTCACTTTTAATCTTGTGCTCGTGTGTTTCTTTTCTTCCTCTTTCTCTTGCATGTCTTCTTCTCCTGTATCACTCTCTCATCTCTTACAGATCATTACCATCAAGTTAGGGTCCGAAGTAAAGTTGTGAGAACAGTCGACTTGCAGCCAGGGTTCGATATCTGGGCGAGGCGGTGGAGGGGTTACTGGAACACCTGTAGCGTGCGTGAGTGGGGGGGGGGGAGTCAGGTTGTATGAATAATAGTGAGTCAGGTTGTGTGAATGATAGTGAGACAGGTTGTGTGAAGGAGAATGAGTCAGGTTGTGTAAGTGATAGTGAGTAAGTTGTGTAAGGAGGGAGCGGGTTTTGTGTAAGTGATGTGGACGGGTTGTGGAAGGGAATAGTGGTTGGAAAGGTTGTGAGTCAAGTTGTGTGAAGGAGAGTGAGTCGGGTTTGTGTGGAAATGGGAGGGAGTGAAAAAGTAAAGGAGATTGGAGAAGACCAATAGTTTTATAAATTTCAGTGGGAAAATGTTGCAATAAACGTGAAAAAAACTCTCTTACCAAGAATGAAAGACCAGGATAAAGGACAATTACCCCGCGGCACTATCCCCGTGGTCCAGACCGACTTCGGGTTTTGTGGATTAATAACCTGTTCGTGCAAAATGAGGCAGCCCCAATATGGCATCCAGACGGGACCCCACTATAGGATTACCACTCTCATCTTGAAGACAGCCGGGGGGGCTGTTGGTATCCCTCTTATTTAGAAGGGAGGGTTTTGAAGGTTTTGGCCCCCTTAATTATTGGTTATCTCTTAGAATATCTTTCTACCCTAATTTCATTGATGGTGTTTAGCCTTCAAAGTGGATTTTTGTGTGCGCAGTTTCCCCCTGAGATAGTGATTTGACAAGTTAATATTAACTCTGCATTTTTTTTTTAAAAGGTTCCATAGATATAACCAAAAACGTTCCGTTTTTTTGTACTGTACATGGTGTGCCCCTGAACGTTGTGTTAACTTATCATTGTAGGTTTTCGCATACCTCTTCTGCTCTATGAATGTGTGTTTGATTTGTACCTCTTTCCCTTTTTTTAATTATTCAATTTTTCCCCTAGTAAGTGTAAAACTTCCCCTTAAAACACGAATTACGATATCGTTTGTTTCTGCGGCCCGTGGAGATTGGTTTTATTCCCTAAGATACCCAGTGTCCTCACTGGGATGCCACTCTCTGTGATTTCTAGGATTCAAAGGAAAAATTCAGTGTGTCTGGCGGGTTGGATTTGAGAACAAAAAAAGCAATTGGAAAAAAGTATTTGTTTCCAAAAAAAGGGGTTTTTTTTTTTTTCCCTGTGGATTTTAGGGACGAGGTGATTTAAAGCTATGACAAGTGGAAAGAGCTTTCCAACTAAAAGAACCCAGCGAATGCCCCCACAGCGCTCCAGATAAGAGTTTAAGTCTGAAGTGTTGACTGCTGGAGTCGCCAGCAATGATTATCAATAAAAGTGATCCCAAAATTTCGGGAAAAAAATAGAAAAAGACTGTTCGAAACATTTACCCCCCGGCTGCCATTTTTAAACTGGCAGGCCCTTTTTAAAAACTCACCAAACCGACTGATCCGGCATCTATATAACGGGAAATGTCCAGTTTTAAAAAAAAAAAAAATATTTCCCGTACCATCATTTTTATATAACTGCTGGTGGTATGTTAAGAATTTCAAACGGATGTTGCGTGTTCTCTAACTATTACTGTGATCTGATTTTCACTGGATTTTTTCCCACCTTTCCCCCTAGCTGTAACTTGTTCGGTTAGGGACTAGTCCCGGTAATACTACACTTCCATTTTATATTAATCAAGTTTTCTTCCCCCTTTTATAGAGAACTTCCCAGTGTTCGATGCGTTCCCCTAATTAGAGATTTAATTTATTCTATGGGAGTTGACGAGCTCTGTCTTGCGATTTGGGTTATAACAAACATTGATGAAAGATCATAGGAAGACGAATGTGAAGCGAGGGTAGCACGAGCGGGGAGCAGAGACGAGGGTTAGCGGAGAGCGGGGGCCGAGGACGAGGGTTTTTGCGCAGGCGAGGTAGCCGAGACGAGGGTAGCCGAGAAAAGGGTTTGCGCGAGACGAGGGTTAGGCGAGACGCGGGTTTTTGCGCGGACGAGGGGAGCCGAGACGAGGGGGTTTTCACGAGACGAGGGTTTGCACGAGAGGGGTTTTTGCGCGAGCGGGGTAGCACGGCGAGGGTAGCCGAGACGGGGTAGCACGAACGAGGGTAGCACGGACGAGGGTAAGCAGAACGAGGGGAGGCGAGACGACGGTAGCGCGGACGAGGGTAACACGAGACGGGGTAACACGGGCGAGGGTTTTCACGAGACGGGGTTAGCCCCGGACGGGGGGAGCAAGCGGGGTTTTTTGCACGAGACGGGGTAGCGAGAGAGGGTAGCGCGAGAGGGGGTGCCGGACGAGGGGTGCCCAGACGAGGGTAGCACGAGCGAGGGTAGCACAGACGGGGGGTAGCACGAGAGAGGGTAACACGAGGGAGGGTAGGGACGAGAGGGGTGCCGAGCGAGGGTGCACGAGACGGGGTGCCCCAGCGGGGTAGCACGAGAGGGGGATCACGGACGGGGTAGCACGAGGGACGGGGTAGCACGAGCGAGGGTTTTTCGCGAGAGAGGGTGGGGGAGACGGGGAAAAAGAGAGGGGGTTTTTGAGAGACGGGGTAACGAGACGGGAGTAGCCGGGGGACGGGGTTTTCACGAACGGGGGGGGGACGAGACGAGGGTGCACGAGACGGGGGTTTGGGGGGGGGGGGTTTTTGCCGAGACGGGGGGTTTTAAAATTTGAATTTTTAAATACCAAAAAGCAAAACGGGTTGCAAAAAATTCTTTTTTATAACACCTTTTTGTTTTTACCTAGCAGTAAATAGTAGGGTTTGAATGGGGTGGGTTTAAATCCAAAAAAAATTAACCTTTCCCCGGAAAAATTTGATAAAAAAGGGGGCTTTCTGTTGTATGTAAATTTTTTTTTGTCAATTGGCTTCAAAATTGATTATGTTTGAAAAATAAAAAATTTATTATTATTTTTTATTATTTTTTATTTTATTATTATTATTTTATTATAAAAATATTTTTGGAAAGGGGGGGGGTTGGGGGGGGGGGATGAGGAAAGAAGGGATGGATGGGTGGGGGGGGGATGGGGGGGGGGGGGGGGGGAAAGGGGGGGGGGGGGCGTTTTATTTTTTTAATTCTAAAATTAATTTAAAAGGGTTTTTTTTTTTTTATTTTTTTTTTTTAAAAATTTTAATTTTTTAATTTTTTTTTAATAAAGGGTGGGGGTTAAAAATTTTTTTTAAAATTTTTAAAATTAAATAATTTTTAAAGTGGTGGGTTTTTCTTAAAATTGGTTTTTATTTTGGGGGGGAAAAAGGGGTTAAAAAATTTAAATTTTATTTGTTTTTTTTTGGGGTTAGGGGGGGGGTTAATTTTTTTATGTGCTAAGGGAAATTTTAAATGTTTTTTTTTAATTTTTTTAAAAATTTTTGTTTTTTTATTTCAAGTTTTTTTTAAGGGTTTATTAATTTTTTTTTAGTTTTTGGGTTTTTTTTATTGTTAAAAATTCCCTTTTTTTTTTTTTTAAAATTTTTTTTTTTTTTAAAAGAGGGGGGGGGGGCGTCCCGGTGTCTCCCCTTTCCCAATAAAAATTTTTTAAAAAGTTCCCAAAACCTTTTTGGGCATTTTTTTCTTTATTGTTCCCTTTTATTGAATTAAGTTTTCAAAATTTTAAACTTTTATTTTTAAAGAAGCCTAACCCATTTTTTTCTAAATTTTACATATGATGTTACTCGGCTTATCAAACACCAGAATTAATTTAATTTTAACATGAATGTAATATAGTTTCATCAGAAAGTATTTGCAATGTACAAAAATATATATAAATTCTGCGAATAAAAGTCATCATTGCTTTACAAGCTAAGTCCTTAAGATCTGAGTTAAAAGGCACAATTGACTAACTCAGTATAGTATGGTTAACTTCCCTTCGTGTGTTAGTGTGACTAGTTAATGGTCCAAGTCGGACCGAAACGTCGCCATAAAGTTTCTTTCTCCTGTGTGCGGGTTATTTTGTATTCCAGACACGGTATTGTGCCTTTGTCTTCTTTACAGTCTGGTTGACCAGGCAACCACCAGGTGAACCTGGCCCAAGGCCGGGCTTAGAGAGTAGAAAAACTCTCGAAACTCGTAAGATATATATCAAAGTCTCTTGGAGTGCACTTAAAAGTTGACACAGTAAGAAGAGTGCTGGTATGCAGTCAGTATTGAGTAATAACAAGGCAGAATGAATGTCAAGATCTGTATGGTGTTTATGTTACGCATCACTAGGGAGAGTGTGCAACATATTGCCATTTATATTGCAAAATTCCGGTGTTCTGATATATTCAGTGTCTGGCGTTCAGATCCTTTCACTTTCATAACATGCAGATACAAGCTTCATCAAATGTTGACGCGGGATATTCAACAAGCTCTCCCTGCTGGTAACTCTCCCTGCTGGTAGCTCTCCCTGCTGGTAACTCTCCCTGCTGGTAACTCTCCCTGCTGGTAACTCTCCCTGCTGGTAACTCTCCCTGCTGGTAACTCTCCCTGCTGGTAGCTCTCCCTGCTGGTAGCTCTCCCTGCTGGTAGCTCTCCCTGCTGGTAACTCTCCCTGCTGGTAACTCTCCCTGCTGGTAACTCTCCCTGCTGGTAACTCTCCCTGCTGGTAACTCTTCTTGCTGGTAACTCTTCCTGCTGGTAACTCTTCTTGCTGGTAACTCTTCCTGCTGGTAACTTTCTTGCTGGGTAACTCTTCTGCTGGTAACTCTTCTTGCTGGTAACTCTTCCTGCTGGTAACTCTTCTTGCTGGTAACTCTTCCTGCTGGTAACTCTTCCTGCTGGTAACTCTTCCTGCTGGTAACTCTTCTTGCTGGTAACTCTTCCTGCTGGTAACTCTTCCTGCTGGTAACTCTTCCTGCTGGTAACTCTTCTTGCTGGTAACTCTTCCTGCTGGTAACTCTTCCTGCTGGTACCTCTCACTGTCGACAGGTGTCAGCTCAGTCCATGCTTCACGGCTGTGTTCATGCTTCACCGCTGTGTTCATGCTTCACGGCTGTGTTCATGCTTCACGGCTGTGTTCATGCTTCGCGGCTGTGTTCATGCTTCACGGCTGTGTTCATGCTTCACGCTGTGTTCATGCTTCACGGCTGTGTTCATGCTTCACGGCTGTGTTCATGCTTCACGGCTGTGTTCATGCTTCACGGCTGTGTTCATGCTTCACGGCTGTGTTCATGCTTCACGGCTGTGTTCATGCTGAAAGCTTCATTTATCGCACACCTTCGCATGATTTGAAGACGCAAGTTGTTTTAGACGCATATTTTTAGACGCAAGTTTTCTTTAAGCGCAACTTTTTTTAGTACCAGTTCGATTTTTTTTATTTTAAAAGCATAAGTTTTTCGCTTTTGGGCCCAGGTTTTCCTCTAAATTCCTTGTATATTCTGAATCCCCCGTCCCCTCAGTTTTAAAAAAGGACACTGGACCGGGGAGAAAAACAGCCAGGGGGAAAAAAAGTTCCCCCTCACTGCTTCCAGTGATGGCGGTCTTCTGATCACGTTTCATTTTTTTGCTTCATATTATATATTTTATTTAAATTTTTTTATATTATATATATATATTATTATTTTATATATATATATATATATAATTATATAATAAAATATATTTATAAAATTATATTATATAATATAATATATATTATATATATATATATATATATATATATATAATATTTTTTTAATTTTATTTAAACAGTGCGAAAAATAGCAGAAATATATTAAAAAACCAGACAAAAGCTTACTGCACTAAAATTTTCATTAAACCCCGAAACCTAATTTTGATACCATATGTACAGGGGTTAAAACACACACACCCAACACACGTATATTACAATGGAAATACACTCTCACACACAACACACCGATTTCGTGAATTACACTCAACTCAACACTAAAATTTAAAAGTGATATTTTTTATTTGTTAAAGAACATCCTAAAAAAGGTTACTTTAAAAAAACATCAAACAGGAAATTATAAATTTGTACATAAAAAAGAGATATAAAAAAAAACTAAACACGCACAATAACACTACACAAGAAAAATAGGTGGGGTTTTTTGCCCTGTAAACACACACTTTTAAGAGAGACAATCAAGATCTCGGGTGCTAACGAGCACACGATACTCAAACATTTTTAGGCATTTTCCAAACTTAAACATACATAGGTATTTAGGAACAAAAGAAGGAAAGGGATAAACAAAAAGTCACATAAAAACCCCAAATATAACAAAACAAAACTACGTGTAAAATTTTTTACATCTCAGCGGAAACTAAAAAAAAAGTCAAGTTTTTTCATGAAATTTAAAAATTTACGAAAAGCACACTAACACACATAAAATAAAACAAAATAAGAACCATAGCTTTGCTAGGAAAAATTTTTTTTTTTTTTTTTTTTTTTTTTTTTTTTTTTTTTTTTTTTTTTTTTATAAAATTACACTTGAATCAAAATCAAAAAGACACCTAAAACATTTTGAGTCATTAAAAATTTTCATCATAAAGTTTGAAATGATTTTGCATGATAAATGAAAATTGAAATTTCGAAGTACAACCTTTCTAAATAATACTTTTGTTCCTAAAACCCCTGGGGGCAATAAAAATATTCCCAAAAGATATCAAAATCATTTATACATCCTATAAACAGACTCCATGTCACACCCAGTCGGGAAATACCCCTTTGTGTCCCCTTACCCATTTTGAAATCCCAAAATCCCTTAATGTGAAATTTCGATAACCCCCTAAAACTCTCCCCCCATCTCCCCCATACCCCCCTTTATTCCTACCTGTGTCCTAAAAAAAGTTGTGCCAACGCATTAATTCTTGCCCCGCAGTCCCCCTCCCTATACCCCAAATTCAGTATATTAATCCAAATATATCCCCAAATGCTTTCAAACCCTTTATTCCCCCCAGTTTATCTAAATTTAAAACCCTCAAACCCTGCAACCCCCCTCCCCCCAAACCTTTAAAAAACCTTACCCACAAAACCCTTATAAGTTAATACAAATCGCAAAAAATAACCGTATGTAAATTCGCCAACCTCCACAATCCTTGCTTCCCCATCCTCTCGTATTTTATAGAATAAAACCATTCCTGACGGCAATATTCCATGTAAAAATTTACAAAATTTCTCGACTTTGGGTTTTAAACGCAATTTGTTTAAACGCCCCCAAATTTACCCCAATCATACTCGGATTATCCTTCTACCCCCGTCCCAAAGCCTTACCATCTCCCCTATCAAGAGTTCCAATTTAATATGTAAAGGATCCCTCACGTTTAAAATCCCCGTAACATTGCCTCACCTATCAGAACTCCCTACCTCCCCCCCCCGTCGATATCCTGATGTACCTATAAAACCCCGTCTCCTTTCACCCTCCCTCCCGTTAAACTTGTTTTAAATACATACTTTTTACCTTTTTTTCGAATCTATAAGACCCCCCCTCCAGGGCCAACCCGGGAGTGTGAAAAACCGCTCTACTTAACCATTCCCCCCGTTCCCCAAATGAATTAAAACACTTTTTTGTAGCCTTTTTAACTCAAAACGAATCGAAATTTACCGAACTCCATATTTTACTATATAATAGCCATTCGTTGAAATCACCCTTTGTTGAAAATTTAAATTAGCAGTCTTAAACCATGAGGCGCTTCAGACACGTCAACGATACCACGGAATTTATTTGCTGTGCTAACTTGAAATTTTTACATAACATCCCACAATCTTTATTTGGTCCCCCCTTTTTCCCCACCTTTCAGCAACCATTCCGCCCTCACGTGACCTTTTTAAAGTTCATATATTTTGTTTTCCCCTGTTGATCGTATGCCAGTCCTTTTTCAAAAACTTTCACTACGTTTCACCCAAATCAAATCCTTTTTTCCTCACCAAAAAACGTCGATCGTCGCATATCCAACAATGCCCCGTCCCCCCCCCCCCTTTCTTCCCCCTCCCCTTTGCTTCCAAAAACCCTTACCCCTCTAAAAAGGGATTTTAAAAAACAAGAAAAAAAAAATTTGTGAAAGGGGAAAACCCTTGACGAAAACCCCCTTTCCCCATCGTTTCGATCTCCCAACCTCCCTTCACCGCCCGCGGTTTTTGCCCCCTGAAAATTAAATTTTTGGCCCATGATATAATTTCCGCACCAAACCCCTGCCATCTCATGATCTTCCAAACCTCCCGTTCCACACTTCATACCGCCCCCCAATCTATAGCCAATACCCCCCCTTTCCTAATCTTACCTTTCTTCAAAAAAATTTCTAATCATACCGGGGACCTTCATACTTTGACCTCCCCGGCCCCCCCATTTTTGTCCCTTGTCAAACCCTCCCAGGCTTTTTTATTCGTTAGCCCAAACCCCCAAAAATTTTATAGTCACCACAAATAACGAGATTACGATAATCTTTAACCCTTAATGGCCCCTTTTGGAACTAGGACGACCACAGCCAAACCCTTTTTTGTTTTCCCTAAAACCCCATCCCGCTTTTATTTTTATTGAATAAAAAGTCCCCAAAAACCCCCTTTAAAAGTTCCAATTTTGAAAATAAAAAAGGCTGGGCAACCCTCAATTCCTGGGCCTTACCAATTGCGCCCAGATAAACCTCCCCCGTCTCACACCCGTTATGGCCCCCCCCCAAAATCAAACGATCATGCTCCCCCAGTCCAAAATGCACAAACCCCGTTGACGCAAGCAATTTCACTTTTTCCAACACTTTGCGTTTTCAAATTTTTTAACCCCTGATCTATATACCCACTCATACCCTCCGCGTTTGTCCAAACCCCGATTCACTCTTACCCCTGCTACCCACCTGAACATTTTTCCCCCCCTTTCCATTGCTTTTGGGGTCTGTGTTGATTCCCCACCACGCCGAGGCCATCCCCCACAAAACCTCTTCGATTACCTTAAGCCTTTCCCCCTCAAACCTTCGTTTTGTAAATTTGTAGTTGCTCCTTAATTTTTTCAATTTCTATAAAAGGATAATTGATTCGCTTTTTACTAGCAGTCGCGCAAATGCCCCTCTAAATAACGTTGGAAAACCCTTTGTAATGACTATTCTCACTCCTTGACTAAAATAATATTCCTTAATTTTGCTTTTTTTTGGGTATGTTTCCACCAATTAACAAATCCACACTTGGTGCTTCAAACCCCAAGGGGTTCCCCCATATGCCCAAAAAACAAAAAAACTTTCCCCCTCTTCAATAACTTTACTTTAATTTCCAAAAAAAAATGGACCCCTTCTAGGGACACCCCTTCAATATCTAATCCATTACAACTCTCTTGTCCGAAAAAACCCCATTTTTTCAATTCACTCCCGCACGTCCGCACTAGACACGTACTTCTTCCAAACCGCCGCATAATTCCCTCTAATAAAAGTATGCTCCCCATCCACCCCCCCCACAAATCCATTAACCCACATCGTCAAAAATCTCCGGGTCCCAAACAACAACCCGCTCCCCGAGGGTCCACATCTTTTCGTCGTTTACACAAATTCCCGTCGCCCCTATTTTGTACTTTGGTAAACTACGTAGATAAAATAATAAATCTTGTACAAAATGAGTTTTAAGTCGTACATCTCCCCGGCCGGCCATAACCAACAAAATTTTGTGTCTAACCCCTAAACATCCACCCCAATCACTCCCCCTCCCCCCTTTCCTATGGGTACTACAAACGGCTATTTTCCCCTTTCAGAATGGCGACGCCTCCCTTTTTAAACCCCGTCGTATTCCATATACACATCATCCTCCCTTTTTAAATCATATCCCATTCTGTAATTGTGTTCTTGGTAAAAACCCCATCCCCCATCAGACCACCAAAAAATTTATTAAACCACTTTCGCTTCCCCTCAGAAACTCAAACCCTTTTAATATTTTTTGTCAAAACCTTAAAACAAATTTAAAGGGGGTTTTTCCTTTTCGTTCTAGGTATGACTTTTCACTTATACATTTCACCCCCTCTACCCCCCCCTTTTTTTGGGAAACCCCCTTTTATAAAACCCCTTTTTTCGTGGATTCTCTGTTCCCCGCCTCTGCATCCCCCAAGACTTTTTTCCTGGGCCTTTGGGCAGGATAAGCACGTCGTCTGAAATCTGATGGGGTCGCAGTTTGCTTTTGGTCCTACCCTCCCCGCTTGGGATTTCTTTAGTACTATCGTGATGCACCTCCACTTTGTACTTTACCGCATACCCTGCGACACACAGTTTAAAGCTTCCATCCGTCGCCCACCCGATGTTAACCGTCCCAAAAATTTCACCTGGATCCCCCACAGGTTGACGATCGACTCGTCTAACAAAACATCCCCGGCCCTTTACTAAAGAGCCGTACATCCCTTCCCCCATAGTGGGCAGAGTCTTTCCAATTTCTTTTTTTATTCCATGACGGTGATTCTTTTCGCTGTTTTGCATCCTCAAGCATTCTCCGCCTTTTTTTTACCCCTTCACTCCAAGATGCCCTTTTTGAGACGGGTGGCATAAGACTGTTCTCGTTTCCCCCAATTCCCCGATTCTTCGGTTGTTGCTGTTGCGATATTGGGGATTCCCCCGCGCCCAACTGTGGGCCCTATGTGGTCAACGACCCCACACAGGACCGAAGACGTTCCCCCCCTATGTCACATATACTTGGGTTCGAAAAGCTTGCAAATAATATAGGGGTATGGGGGGGGTAAGGGCATTTTGGGGTGAAATTTTTTTCCCTCCAAACTTCCGATAAGGTCCAGCGGCCCCCCGACCTGCAGAGGCCCTATGAACCGTACCTAATTCGTTTCATCTTTTATAACAAAAAACATCGCTTTAAAAAGGCCTTCTTTTATTTTTTCCCTGGTAGTATCTTGATACATCTGAAAACGTACGAACAGGAAATTGCGGTATAAGGGGCTCTTGTACTTATCCCCACTGTTCGTAAATTTGCGACGTCTTTTTTTTCGAAAACCGTGTCTCCCCTTAAATCTACCCACTATCTCTTTATTTGCGACCCCCTAGGGATCACGGATAATCGCCGGTAGTAACAAATCCCTCGTGGCTCCCGTGACAGCCCCCCGGGTCAACTCAACGCAAACAGTGTTGATGCGCCTGTTGCTATGCAGCGCCATGTTGGAAAATGAGCAGCACACGTCCTCACTACTCAATGACTGTTGACGAACTGGTGTAGCTCGCCTGAAACAGCAGAGGGGTGCAGAGCACAACCGCACTCTACCGTGGTCAGGCAGCGAATGCTATATATATATATATATATATATATATATATATATATATATGTGTGTGTGTCGTGCCGAATATGTAAAACTGGTCAATTAGCAAGAACTCACTTAAAATTAAGTCCTTTTTGAAATTTTCTCTTATACGTTTAAAGATATATTTTTTTCATTAATGTTAATGTAAAAATTTTTAATTTTACACCAAAAGAATCTTAGAAAACTTACCTAACCTTATTATAACAAGAGCAATTTATTTTAGCCTAACCCAACTAAATATATTTTAAATACGTTTACAATAATTTAATACTAAACAAACACAATCAAATATATTTTTTCGTTAGGTTCAGAATGATTTTGGCTAAATTATTACATACACAAATTTTCGCTTGTCCTATATGGCAAGATGAATGTTGCTATTTAAGCCAAGATCGCAAGTTCTGCCTATTCGGCACGACGTATATATATATATATATATATATATGTCGTGCCGAATAGGCAGAACTTGCGATCTTGGCTTAAATAGCAACGCTCATCTTGCCATATAGGACAAGTGAAAATTTGTGTACGCAATAATTTCGCCAAATTCATTCTGAACCTAACGAAAAAAATATATTTCACTGTGTTTGTTTAGTATTAAATTATTGTAAACAAATCTAAAATATATTTAGTTGGGTTAGGCTAAAATAAATTGTTCTTGTTATAATAAGGTTAGGTAAGTTTTCTAAGTTCCTTTTGGTGCAAAATTATAAATTTTTACATCAGCCTTAATGAAAAAAAATATATCTTTAAACGTATAAAAGAAAATTTTAGAAAGGACTTAATTTTAAATGAGTTCTTGCTAATTGACCAGTTTTACATATTCGGCACGACATATATATATATATATTTTATATATATATATATATTTATATTATATATATATATATATTATATATATATATATATATATATATATTATATATATAATATATTATATATATATATAATATATTATATATATATTATATATTATATATATATATATATATATATATATATATATATATATATATATATTATATATATATATATATAACTGCGTGTCTGAATGTCCAAAACAGTTTTAATTTTGTTTCACCCAACCATAAAATTACTCTCAATTTGTAGACCGTGGTATGTATCGGCTCAAAAAAAAAAAAGATTATGTAATGGAGGTCACTCCACTGTGAAGCACAGAGGCAGAGATGTGTAGTGGGGAGGAGTGAGGAGAGTACACAGCCTGCCAGGTGGGGTGTGTAGGCCTTGCAAGTGCATGAATACTGAGCCTAGGTGGGAGTGGAATTCCTCGGCCAGCTTTACGTATGGGTGTTGTGTGATAGGCTGAGCGGAGGAGTAGATTAAAGGAGATAGAGCAGACAGCTTGAGGGAGTAGTAGGTCACGGGAGAGAGTAGCTCCTTCACATCCATCAGCTTCCATTCTTTACTTTTTATACTTCTTTAAATTACTAACATCCCTGTGTCTCATCTTTTAGGTCTTAACCATTTTTATTCCTCGCATTTCACTCTTATCCCTATAAACCGTATTGAGAATTTTGTCGCAATCATACCTCTCCCAGTACTCTTTCTCCTCAGAGACATCTCTGATATCCCTTTGATATGCCTTTGAAGACTTTGACAGTTAATTACTCTCTGATTCTGGCCAGGGGGCCAGGCTTGTCTGGTGCTTGCCTGGTCAACGGCTGTTGCTGCTGGAGGCCGCTGCCCCACATACCCATCAAAACCTGGTTGATCTGGCACCTAGTGAAGATTACTTGTCCAGTTTCCTCTTGACGGCTTCTAAAATTGTCCCAGTTTGTGTTTCTGATATCTTCTGGTAACACGTTGAATAGTCTGTGACCCCGGATGTTGATACAGTTTTCCCCTTATTGTCCCCACCGCACCCTTCTCCTCACTGGGTTTATTTTGCACTTTCCTCTCATATATTACTCCAGTATGTTGTTATGGCAGTGTGCAGATTTGGGACCAACCCCTCGAGTACTTTCCAGGTATATATTTCATGTATTCTTTCCTCCGCTCCATGAACACATGTTCAAGACTTGCAGGCGTTCCCAGTAGTTTAGGTGCTTTACTGGCTCAATGTGAGCCGTAAACGATCTCTGTATTAGTTCCAGTCCGGATATTTCTCTGCCCTGAACGGGGCCGTCAGCACTGAAACATTATTCTAAGTGAGGGAGCACTAGCGATTTGAAGGTGTGTCACCTTTAGCATTATTCCCTTGTTATGAATTTTTCTCAATGCCCACCCCGTCATCTTCCTGCATGCCGTGATCTTGGTCTTGTTTGATGTTTAAAAGTAATGTCCGCTGGCATAATTATTCCAGGTCTTTAACGTGTTCCTTACGTTCTGTTTGGTGACCTCTTGAGTTTTGTATATAGTACTCCTTTTTAGTTCTTCATTCTTTCCTACCTAAGCAGCTGGAACTTATCACCATGAACGTCATGTTGTTTTCCACTGCCCACTAGAAACCCTGTTTATGTTTTCCCCTGTACTTTTTCAGTGTCCTCTACCGTATGATTTTCATGCTTATTTTATTGTCATCTGCAAATGATGATAGAAAAGTTTTGCGGGTGTTTTTATCTATGCTATGGGGATGAAGAACAGCAGAGGTGCCATGATAGTGCCTTGAGGCACTGAGCTTTTGAAGTTACTGATGCTGGATCTTGCCCTGTTCCTACTCCTTTTTGTGTTCTGTATATTAGGAACCCGAAAATCCATCTGCCTCCCTTTTCCAGTAATCCCCATGGCCTTCATTTTGTGCACTATCACTCCATGATCGCATTTGTCAAAGCTTTGCAAAATCTGTGTAAATCACATCTGCGTTTTGGTCGTCTTCCAGTGCCTCCGTAATGCTGTCATAATGGTTCAGCAGCTATGACAGACATGATTGTCCTGCTCTAAAACCATGCTGGTTGGGTTATGCAGGTTATGCTGGTCCATGAAATTTGTAATCTGCCGTCTCATCACTCGAAGATTTTTATGATGTAAGAGGTTAGGGCTACTTTGGGCTGTAATTTTTAGCCTTACTACCTCCCCTTTTGCATGCCATGAATTTGGTCCAGGTGCTGAGTGAGTGGGCATGTTTCCCATTTCTTTTTTTTAAAACTATGGGTTTGTCCTGATGTCAGCTAGTTGGTCTGTGCGGCCTTCTGCTGGAGTGAATTTAAAATTTCTGCATTTTTACCTTGCTGTCTTTAGGGGTGGCTGAACACCGAAATCAAAACTGTTTTTTTTTAGGATTTCACTCATTTCCTGGGTTTTCGTCAGTATACGAGTCTCCTCTCAATAATGATTCAATTCTTCAGGTAGTTTTTAGCTTGGATTTTACATAGGAATTGAAATATTTTGGGTTTCTTGCAAAATCCTGTATGGCCTTTTGTTCCTTTTACTTCTTCTGTGAGGGATGACATCCTAGTTTTTGCTCTAATTCAGTGATCTCTTTTGCTAAGTCTATCTTTGTACAAGAATGGTTTTACAATACCGACAAGATGAAATTAAGACACATGTGCAACCCGGGTATCTTTATTGTAGACGTCTACAATAAAGATACCAGATGTTGCACTTTTGTCTCAATTTCATCTTGTCAGTATTGTATACCATTCTTGCACAACCTGTCAGACACTGCAACATCTTGGAATCTTGATTCTGAGGGGCATGTACATAACCTTCACGACTACGACAACTTTCTACAACAACTAAACCCCTCTCTTTGGGTAGGACCTACTTCACTGGGGAATCCCACTACCAGTGACTATGCCCTCGTCTGCTACCCCTCCCATTTCCCCCTGACGTTACTATTAAGCGTTCAGGCGCCTTGCTTCTGCTTCAGAATCTCCCCGACTGCGGTGCTCTTCGCATCTATGATAGGTTGAGGGACTGATTACCTCATCTTCTGTACATAGTTCTCCTGTCTTCTAGTTATGTCCTGGAATTTGTATTGATTTTAAAACCACTGGATGGCGAAACGTCTACAATGAAGTTACCCAGATGTTGCACATGTGTCTCTATTTCATTAAGTCTATCTTTCTGTTGTAGCATATTTGTGTGTCTGAGCATTCAGTGACTCGTTTTCTACTTTTGTACAATCTACCCCTCGCTTTCTATATCTGATCTTCTTTTGGGTTTCCTTAAGGGTACGTACTTAATAATACCATGTATGTTTCTCTATTCAGCTTCTCTAGGCACTGGTGGGTATTTAGGGTGCTTATGTCTGATTCCCAGGGTATGTCTGATAGCTCTTGGTTTATTTTTTTCCCCGTCAATTCTGTGGTTGTTAAGGTACAGTTTTTGTTTTCCCCAAGATACACCACCCTTTGCACTAATCGGGCTTCAAACATTAAGACCTTATCACGAACGGGTGAGGTTCGAAACTAGGTAGGCGAGTGCTCAGACACACAGGTCAGTGTGTAAACCACTGGACCAGCTGGCTCGAATAGGATTCATTGTTTTGTGATTTGTTTACAATCGTGTTTTGTATGATTTCGCGAGTCATTAAGCGTTCTTTGAACTTTGGATTTTTTTGTTTTTGATCAAGTGGTGCTGCATATTGTGAATTATTAAGATGGATGTGAGAAACCTTTGTTCAGAGTTCTCAAGGTGAAGAAGTCTTTATCTAGGTTCATGAGGATTTTGATATTTGCTAGGCTTACACCGACTACTGGACTACACGAGGAACACATCATGAGGTTAATGTGCTACTCACACGAGGAACACATCATGAGGGTAATAGCTACACACACGAGGAACACATGAGGTCAATATGCTACTCACACGAGGAACACATGAGGTTAATGTGCTACACACACGAGGAACACATGAGGTTAATATGCTACTCACACGAGGAACACATTGATGCTCCTAATTACTCTCCCGGGCAGTACTCAATCTCCGAATCTTTCTTACTTTCCAGAATGGAACAATACACATACAACCCGCACATAGGAGAATGAAACTTACGACGACGTGACGGTCCGGACGGAAATGTCGTCGTATCATTCTATGTGCGGGTTATTTATGTATTGTTCCAGTCACGGTATTGTGCATTTTGGTTCTTTTAATAATTGAAGTCTGTCCAGCCTTCCTCAAGTCAGTCTCTGTCTTTTCCACTTTCATATTTTTCTAAATATTTTCAAATCATAATACTGCCGATATTGTTAACCCTGTGTGAATATTAACTTTGTTTTAATTAACCTAATATGGCGAAGACAAATGAAAAAGTTATTTGTGTAGTTAAGCTCGTGTTAGGAGCTTAACTACACACACACACACACACACACACACACACACACACACACACACACACACACACACACACACACACACACACACACACACACACACACACACACACACAAACACTACACACACACACACATACACACATACATACACACACACACACACATATATATATATATATATATTATATATATATATATTTATATATATATATATATAATATATATATACATTATATATATATATATATATTATATATATATATAATATATTATATTATATATAATATAATATATATATATATATATATATATATGTCGTGCCGAATATGTAAAACTGGTCAATTAGTAAGAACTCATTTAAAATTAAGTCCTTTAAAGATATATAAAGATATATATTTTTAATTAATGTTAGTGTAAAAAAAATTAATTTTGCACCAAAAGAATCTTAGAAAACTTACCTAACCTTATTATAACAAGAGCAATTTATTTTAGCCTAACCTAACTAAATATATTTTAAATACGTTTACAATAATTTATTACTAAACAAACACAATCAAATATATTTTTTTCGTTAGGTTCAGAATGATTTTGGCGAAATTATTGCATACACAAATTTTCACTTGTCCTATATGGCAAGATGAGCGTTGCTATTTAAGCCAAGATCACAAGTTCTGCCTATTCGGCACGACATATAACCTTATTTTTTTTTTAAAGAACAAGTTAGGTAGTGGGAGGGGCTGGGTGTGGGGTGGGGTGGGGGTTGTTGTGCTAGAGGGGGGTGATGGTGGGGTGGGTGGGGGGTTGTGCTAGAGGGGGGTGATGGTGGGGGGGTTGTGCTAGAGGGGGGTGATGGTGGGTGGGTGGGAGGTTGTGCTAGAGGGGGGTGATGGTGGGGGGTTGTGCTAGACGGGGGTGATGGTGGGGTGGGTGGGGGTTGGTTGTGCTAGAGGGGGGTGATGGTGGGGTGGGAGTCCCTCAATATTATTACCTGGTTATCGCATGATTATTGGCCGATTACTGCGTTATTGGTTAATTATCTGTCGCACCTCGACCCTTCTCTGATAATTCAAGTGGAGTGGGTGGAGAGGAGGGCAGGTGGTGTGGGTGGAGAGGAGGGCAGGTGGTGTGGGTGGAGAGGAGGGCAGGTGGTGTGGGTGGAGAGGAGGGTAGGTGGTGTGGGTGGAGAGGAGGGCAGGTGGTGTGGGTGGAGAGGAGGGCAGGTGGTGTGGGTGGAGAGGAGGGCAGGTGGTGTGGGTGGAGAGGAGGGCAGGTGGTGTGGGTGGAGAGGAGGGCAGGTGGTGTGGGTGAAGAGGAGGGTAGGTGGTGTGGGTGGAGAGGGGGTAGGTGGTGTGGGTGGAGAGGAGGGTAGGTGGTGTGGGTGGAGAGGAGGGTAGGTGGTGTTGGGTGGAGAGGAGGGTAGGTGGTGTGGGTGGAGAGGAGGGTAGGTGGTGTGGGTGGAGAGGAGGGTAGGTGGTGTGGGTGGAGAGGAGGGTAGGTGGTGTGGGTGGAGAGGAGGGCAGGTGGTGTGGGTGGGAGAGGAGGGTAGGTGGTGTGGGTGGAGAGGAGGGCAGGTGGTGTGGGTGGAGAGGAGGGTAGGTGGTGTGGGTGGAGAGGAGGGTAGGTGGTGTGGGTGGAGAGGAGGGTAGGTGGTGTGGGTGGGAGAGGAGGGTAGGTGGTGTGGGTGGAGAGGCCAGTAATTAGATGTTCAGACTGGAAGCAAGGGTCTTAATCTCATTAGATTTTTTAATGTTACAACGTTTAGTCTTTTTTGTCATTCATCTGTGTGTGTGTGTGGGGGGGGGGGGGTAGGTGTTATGTCACGTGATGCCTTGCAACACTCATGTACACACTGATGCAGGAACGCTGTTGCCACACCTTCATTCATTGATGCAGGAAGTGCGCACAGAGAGAACTCCTCTAACCTGGCCAGGTTCCAAGAGGAGTTTGATGAATGCCGGTGACAGGCATGATGGTGCTAGGCGTGATTATGCCAGGCTTGATGGTGCCACGCATGATGGTGCCAGGCTTGATGGTGTCAGGTTTGATGGTGCCAGGCATGATGGTACTAGGCATGTTGGTGCCAGTCGTGATGGTGCCAGGCGTGATGGTGCCAAGCATGATGGTGCCAGGCAAGATGGTGCCAGGCTTGATGGTGTCAGGTATAATGGTGCTAGGCATGATGGTACTAGGCATGTTGGTGCCAGTCGTGATGGTGCCAGACGTGATGGTGCCAAGCATGATGGTGCCAGGCATGACGGGGCCAGGCATGATGGTACTAGGCGTGATGGTACCAGAGATGATGGTGCTACTCATGATGGTGTCACTCATGATGTTGGCCAGCCATGATGGTGCCAGGCGTGATGGTGCAGGCGTGATGTTGCCAGGCGTGATGTTGCCAGGCATGATGTGTCAGGCATGATGGTGCCAGGATGATGGTGCCAGGCGTTGATGGTACCAGGGATGATGGTGCTACTCATGATGGTACCAGGCATGATGGTGCCAGGCATGATGGTGCCAGGCGTGATGGTGCCAGGCTTGATGGTGTCAGGCATGATGGTGCCAAGCATGATGGTGCCAGGCATGATGGTGCCAGGCATGATGGTGCCAGGCATGATGGTGCCAGGCTTGATGGTGTCAGGTATGATGGTGCATGGGCATGATGGTACTAGGCATGTTGGTGCCAGTCGTGATGGTGCCAGGCGTGGTGGTGCCAGGCATGATGGTACCAGGCATGACGGGGCCAGGCATGATGGTGCCAGGCGTGATGGTACCACAGATGATGTGTGCTACTCATGATGGTATCAGGCATGATGGTGCAGGCATGATGGTCCCAGCGTGATGGTGCCAGGCGTGATGTTGCCAGGCTTGATGGTGTCAGGCATGATGGTGCCAGGCGTGATGGTGCCAGGCTTGATGGTGTCAGGCTTAATGGGTCAGGCATGATGGTGCCAGGCATGATGGTGCCAGGCGTGTGGTGCCAGGCTTGATGGTGTCAGGCATGATGGTGCCAGGCATGATGATACTAGGCATGTTGGTGCCAGTCGTTATGGTGCCAGGCGTGATGGTGCCAAGCATGATGGTGCTAGGCATGATGGTGCCAGGCTTGATGGTGTCAGGTATGATGGTGCTAGGCATGATGGTACTAGGCATGTTGGTGCCAGTCGTGATGGTGCCAGGCGTGATGTTGCCAGGCATGATGGTGCCAGGCATAATGGTGCCAGGCATGATGGTGCCAGGCGTGATGGTACTACTCATGATGGTACCAGGCATGATGGCGCCAGGCATGATGGTGCCAGGCGTGATGGTACCAGGGATGATGGTGCTACTCATGATGGTGCCAGGCATGATGGTGCCAGGAGTGATGATGGTGCTATTCATGATGGTGCCAGGCATGATGGTGTCAGGCACCAACTGGTTCACACAAAGAGGAAGGTCGACTTGAAGGTGTTGGGTATACACACTGGTAGCCTCACTCCAGCGGACCACGATAGACAGCCTTCTACTTGTCTGTCCTCTGCTGTCTGTGTTCGTACTCGCATGTGCCAGTTCCATCAGTCTCAATTTTATTACATGGAGAGGTGGAGCGTAGAGCCTTGGGGAATGGTAGACAATCAATTTAGATCTAAGGAAAGGGAATGTTGCTCCAGTTTCTTGGATTAAGTTCCCTTCACCGGCATCAGGGAGCCTCTTTTAAGGTGCATGTGGAGTCACCCGTATGGTAAAACCTTAATTGATTTATCAGTTATACCCTCGCCAACATGAAAAATACAATAACCACTTGAAAAGGTTTATGGCCAGGTTCTTCACAAATTTATATTCCATTTTTTTGATATTTCTGGCTTTCTAGACTCCTGCTTTATCTTTTTCTCTCCATCATCCTTTTGGTGTGTGTGTTTTACAGAAGTTTTCAAGTTTATGTTACAAGCTTCTCTTTCCACGGGAAAATTTTGCATCCAGCAGGTGCGTAGTATAACACTGTTGCACGAGTTCATTAAAACTTGGGGTCTCCATAAATTAGAATGCAAAATTGTAATTAGCATGATGAATGTAGTGAGGAAGGAGTGAAGCAAGAAGAAGTGATTCGACTTGACAACAATAATGAACTTAACTTGATCCTTGATTGTGCAATTTTTTTTTGACGACTGGAAAAACCATAAATCAGAAAAAAGGTGAGTGGCTAAACAACAAAAAGCAGTACTTACATTAACAGTTTTAATTTGTGCTGTTAATAAGGAATACAACACCGTCCAGGTAGGCCAACAAAACTAAACTCTTGACAAAAGCAGCAGTAAATACACAACAATAACAGCACAAATAAAAATTGCCCCCACATAAACAACAGCAAATGAGTTATTTCAAAAAAAGTTCAGTAATAAAATAAACCCCTCAAGGGACCGTTGCCTTGACGCTGGTGAAGGGCTCTTAATCTAGGGAATTGGGTCTGTGCTCCAGTTCCCTGAATTAAGCCTGAATACCTTCCCCCCCTCCCCCGCCTTCACATGCGCTGTATAATCCTATGGGTCTAACTCTCCCCCATGATTATAATAATAATAATAAAATAAAGTGTATTAATAAAAGAAACAAGTGCATGTTGCGTGCACCAGACACATCCCTTTATTTGGCATACATCACAGGTAAGCACATCCTGCATGCCATCAGTAACCAGCTTAAAACATTGTAGTTTATTGCCCATGTGAAGGTTGAGGGAGGAGCTCCCTTCACACCCAGAGATAAATTAACTCCCATTCGCCAGGATTAACCAATAAGAGTAAGCATGTGAGCTCAGCGTTAAGCTTATTTTGTACCTAAAGATAACCTTGGAGGTCAGTCACTCTCCTGCTTTCAGTTGTTTAACACATAATAGAGTTCTGTCCTTTGTATGGGTTCCTGTCCTTTTTATGGGTGTATAAGTTGCGGTCAACGAGAGTTCTCGTTCTTGCTTACTCATTTTTTAAGTAATTTAGGTAATATTGGTGGGCAGTATAAAGGTATTTACAAAGTAAGCTCTGATCCACGTGACCCACAGTACGCTTAGGTCATTGTCACATGTGTTAATACCCGTCCTGAGCTGGTCTATAGGGTGTTAGTGTGGGTGTTACCAAGTAAAGAAAAAAACACCATGGCTTGTTGTAGTGTTTTATGAATCTCGGTTAAAGTTGTTGATGGCGAATGCTACTTCTTAAGAGGAAAAATAGGACTGAAGCTTCACCTAGTTTGTTTGGGAGTGAGAGATAGTTGTGTGCTGGTAAGGAGAAATTTTTACCACCAGTGATAGTGGCAGCTGCTTTAAGTGGCAAAGTGGTTCACAGTTCAGGAAGAAGGCGAAGATATGGATGGTTAATATAAGATGGAAGGTAGGAAATCGATTCATCTGTTTCCGTGGAAAATCCGAAGACGAATTGGACTTCAGTGGTTAGTGATGTTAAAGGTACCTCTTACGTCTCCTGCTAATCAAGTAAGAACTATTCTGTTTGTGGAGACTCTCAGGTAAGATAATGTGACAAGCTTTTTTGTAACAGATGTAGAAAAGTCAGAAGATAATGTGCCTCCCAGGAGCTGGTGTGTGGTGACATAGTCAGCAGATGGAGTAATATTATGTCAGGTAATGGGAACAAGCTCAAATATCGTTTGTTAGTTGCTTGTGGAAATGACATTGGGAAGGCATGAGAACATGAGCTATTGATCATTACAGGTCAGCCTTAGAAGTAGTCAGGTCTAAGGGAGGAATGCCCTATCATAAGTACCATCTGCCCTAGAAAGGGAGTGGGCAGTGAATGGATTCTATGGCAGTTGGTAAAATTGCTGGCTAGACAGTAATTGCAAGGACTTTGCAATCCATTCATTGATAACTGGGACAAGATTTTATTGCAAACATGAAAAGTATGCAAGGGATTGGGTTCATCTTCTCTGGGGCTGGAGTGTTAGCATTAGCCAATTTCGATTGGATGGTAATTGATTGAGCTTAGCCTAGGACTTTAAAACTGATAGAAGATAGAGGTATGTGTGGTTGTGGGAAAAAATCAGGCTGCAGTATATTTTAAAAACAACAGATATTACCAGGATACCTCAGTGAGACAGTGTTAAAAGACAATAATCAAAATAAAATTCCCTAATAAAGGCAAAGCAACTGATCAACAAACATAGAGAGGATAGTATAGGTGCAACGAGTGGACTAGCTCCCTTAAGTTAACTGATACAAATAGTAGGAGTCTAAGAAATAAGATAGATGAGCCTAAGATTACTCGTCAAGTGCAGTTAATATATAATTATTTCTATAGCAGAGACCTATCTCACTTGAAGGATAGTAAAATACCTCTAATGGTCAGCAAGAAAGGGTTATAACCTATTCCACACTGATAGGTCAACAGGAGGGGTGGTGGTTTGAATATATGTGTTTTGAAATGTAATATTTCACATAGTTTTAGTATAATATAAGTGTATGTGGTATTTTAGTACACTTTATCAGCGCTTGTATTTGTAGCAATGTTTTATATATTGTTGTAAGGTTAGTTTAGATTTTTAAATAAACATGTAACATAGTAGCCATTGAAGCTCTGTTGAACTTCAGTGTACATTGTTCTAAGTAATATTAATCTTTTTGCAGTGTATTTAGACGACTGGTTGAGGTGTTACTGTGATGGTGATTCTTGTGTATTAATCTGTTCAGTGTAATTATACACCTTGTATTTGCATTACTTTAAATAAAATATAAAAAAAAGATATTGGTCAACAGGAAGGGTGGTGAGTGACGATGTATATCGAGATAATTTAAATTGTAAGAGTTAGACATGATAATAAAGGAATAAAACTCGAGGACACAGGTATCTGTTTACATTTACTCAGTGGTATGAAAAATTAATTTTGGGTGTGATATATAGGCTCCCCAAACCTTAATAGGGAGTGCAGTAGGCCAGTTTATGGGACAAATTCATAAGGCATCTACATATGAAAATGTTTGTGTTAATGGGGGATTTTAACTTAAACAAATTGATTGGAATCAATTACACAGTAAATCTTTGAGTCTAGTGGCTTTATACTTGATATAGTTCAGGATTGTTATTTAAAAGAATATTTGTAAACAAAACTATGGCAACTAGAGGAAAACAATCTGGTGAACTTTGGTTTCGCCAACAGTAGAGGGAAAAAAAGGGGAGGAGGGTGGATATCACTAATTAATAATCTAGATTTAATTATGAGCTTTGGGGCAAGTGATCACATATACAGTTAGTTTCAATATATTATGGAATTAACCATTAAACTGCAATCCAATCCCCTCTGTCGCCATACTTCGATTGTTGTGATTTTCATGGACTGAAAAATTACCTTGGGTTGGGCTAAATGGGATGTCCTGCATGGTCAGGTAGCTGGTGTTGGTTGCCAATTATACTTTATTTTCAGAGTCATAGTTCTAGCTCTCCTCAACTTTTATGATCTGAGTAGGGTAATTAGAACTAACCAAAGTGATCCCAAATGTATGAACAATAAATTAAAACAGCTCATTGGTCAAAAGAGAGGCCTTTTTAGGCGTATCAAAAAGAGGGGATGGGCAGTTAATAAAACAACATATTCATTAAAGAGAGAAAGAAAAAGAAAAGGAATAAGAAAAGCTAAAAGGATGAGGCTAAGGTTCAGCAAGGGATATCGAAGATTAACCCAAAAGTGGTTTTTTTAAGTATACAGAAGTGATGATTAGGGGACAAGATTGTTCCCATTAAGAGTAGTTCTCAAGTCAGTATCACTGACAGTTGATATGGATGTGTGTGAAATTTGTCAGTTCTTACTGCCTCTCGGTTTTTATTCAGGAAGTAATAACGAAATCCACAAATAATAAATTATGTCGAACAGGAAGATTATAAACTATGCACGAAATGCATAACTAGTGACATGGTCCTCAGACAAATAGATAATTAAAATAAAACCTAGACAATCTCATGCTCTGTATGACTGTTTGCAAGGGTGTTAAAGGAATGTGTAAAGAGGAATTTGCAAACCTTTGTGGCTAATCTTTTTCAACATATCACTACAAACAGCATAGTTCCTGATAACTGTAAAATGGCAATGTAAACAGAAAACCCTAATTTACAATGCAGGATGACAGTCCCCTTAAGCTACGAACTATAGCCAATAAGCCTTACCCCATAGTGGGAAAATTTATAGAATCTATAATGGTAAGAGGAAATTCGTAGCATTTGATAGGCATAATTGATAAATAAATCTCAACACGGTTTTACTAAAGGGCATTCCTGCTTACGAAAGTTACTAACTATTATTTCATCTTAAGGATTTTGAGGATGGTAGATCAGGGTAATGAATATAATATTGTTAATATGGACTTAAGTAATGCTTTTCGGCTAGAAGTTCCACATCAGAGACTTAAGAGTGAAACTAAGTGCACATCGGAATAGGATTAAATTTTTATCTGTGCAGAGGCATGGTTGACAAATAGCACCAGAGAGTTTGCAAAAATGTGGAGAAATCAGAATGGGGCACGTCACAACCGGTGTTCCAACAGGGGTCCGTGTTGAGCCCCTTGTTGTTCACAATTTCATAAACGATATAGATTGAGGTAATGACAAACGGGACATAAACAAATTTTCTGATGACATCAAAATAGGCTGTCCCATTCAATCTAACGAGGGCATTAGAGCACTCCAATGATTATTGTGAATAGACTGATGCAGTGGGTGGAAGGAGCAGATGCGAGTTTAGTAATAGACAAAAGTAAAAGTGCAAAAGTGTGGACAGGACAATCACCCATGCCACTTATAATGTGAATAGTGTATATCTTAATACACTAATTGCGAAAGTATTTATAGGTATCTAGTTAGAGATAATCCTTGAAACCAATGACAACAGTGCGTAAGTGTTCGCATAAAGCCTAAACCAGAATCCTTGTCTTCATATCCCATTGAATAAATTAATAGATGTCCTCAGGTAGACTTCAACACTGTATACCTTGGTTATGACCACATTTGAGAATATGCTGCACGAGTTTTTTGTGTCACCTATTACAAAATGTATATAAATGCTCTGGAAAACGTACATATGATGGATGACAAAGTTGAACCCATGTATCAGAAATCTTCCCTATGATGGATAGACTGAGGGCCCTGAATCTGCACTCTCTTGAAAGGCGTAGAATTAAGGGGGATATGAATGATGTGTAAAAAGGAAAATAAACAGCATAAATAAAGGGGATGTAAATATCGTGCTGAAAATTTCCAGCCAAGACAGGACTCGCAGCAATGGCTTCAAGTTGGAAAAGTTCAGATTCAGGAAGGATATAGTGAAAGCACTGGGATTGGTAATAGAGTAGTGGATGAGCGGAACAAACTCCCGAGTAACGTTTATAGAAGCTGAAGACCTTGTGTAAGTTTTTAAAAATAGGTTGGAAAAAAATATTATTTTGGGTGTGGGTGGGTGTAGTTGGACCGTATATATATTTTGCTGCTTGGTCTTGATGCCGTGGCTCCTCCTTAAGTGGAAGTGACCTGACTAGGTGGTCATTGTTCTAGGCCGGTGGGTGGCATGGACCTGCTTCTCGTGGGTCAGTAGGCCTGTTGCAGTGTTCACTTCTTTCTTATATTATTAATATTATTTATTCCTTAAATTTCGTGATTGCTTTATTGATTGCGCTGTTACTGGTAGTAAGTACTCTTCCGTTACTGCCAGGTACATCATGTCATTGAACGGTTGAACGGTACCTGTCTTCATGATGGTACAATTATAATTCACCAAATTCACTGCAAAGCGAAGAACAAAATAATGCATTAAATAGTATAATCATTATTATAATTATTTATATATTATTAACTTTATATGTGGGAACGATAAACCTTTAGGGGTTATTCAATCCATTGAGGATTGGAGGAAATTGGCTTGAGAATATAGTTGAAGAGCTAGGGGTGTCCCGGCATGATGGTGACTTTCTTCCCCCAATCCCTAACCTGGGGGGTGAGACATGCGTGATCGAGTCTCATTTTGCTCTTGATAGAGAGAGCGAGTGAGTAATATCCTGTGGTAAATATTGTATTACTCTCGGATTATTGGGATAATAATGCTCTATCATGAGAATAATTTCTTAGGGGGGGGGGGGGGGGGGGAGGCTCCCATTTTTTCCCCGTGCAAATGGCACTCCAGTTCTTCCTCATGGTATGAGACTCTGGTAAGTCGTAGTCTATTATGAGGCTCTGGTGTAGTCCTACTCAGTGTTATGAGGCTCTGGTGTAGTCCTAGTCAGTGTTTTGAGGCTCTGGTGTAGTCCTAGTCAGTGTTATGAGGCTCTGGTGTATGTCAAAGGCCATGTTATGGAGGCTCTGGTGTAGTCCTAGACATGTGTTATGAGGATCTGGTTTAGTTCAGTCATGTTTTTATGAGCTCTGGTGTAGTCCTAGGTCAGTGTTATGATGCTGTGTACCTATCATTGTTATGTGAGTCACTGTGAATGCTAGTCAGAGTTATGAGGTTTCTGGTGTAAGTGCTAGTCAGTGGTTTTTGATGAATGCTGTGTAGTCGCTAATTCGAGTGTTATGAGGCCATTGAGGTGTATTCCCTAGTCAGTGTTTATGAGGCTCTGTTGTAGTGCTATCAGTTTATGAGGCTCTGGTGAATTGCAAGTCCATGTTATGAGGCTCTGGTGTACTCCTAGTCAGTGTTATGAGGCTGGTGTATCCTAGTCAGTGTTATGAGTCTCTGGTTTTCCCTAGCCATTGTTTGACTCTGGTGTAGTCCTAGTCAGGTGTTATGAGGCACTGAGGTATGTCCTAGTCACTGTTATTAGTGCTCTGGTGTAAGTGCTAGACAGTGTTAAGAGTCTCTGGTGGAGTGCTAGTCAGTGTTATAGGCTCTGGTTGTAGTCCTAGACCCGTGTAATTCAGATCGGTGTATTCTCAAGATCAGTTATTATGATGCACCTTTGATAATTTCAAGACATAATATTATGCCACTGGTGTAGAGCCATGTCATTGTTATAGATGCTGGTAAGTTATTGTCACGTTATTATGAATGCACTGGTGTAGTTCCTAGTCAGTGTAATTAGTCCCAGAGTTAGCCCTACACATTTTTAATGATGCTCTGTTGAAATTGGCTAGTCAGTGTTAAAAGTGCTTGTGTAAGTGCCATTTCATTGTATGAGGCTCAGGTGTCGTCCCTATCAGTGATATGAGGCTCTGGTGCAGTCCTAGTCCAGTGTTAATAGGCTTCTGGAGTTATTTGCAAGTCATTGTAATGAAGGCTCTGGTGTAGTGGCAAGTCATTGTTAATGAGGCTCTGGAGTATACCAAGTCTGTTTTAATGATCTGGTGTAGACCTAGTCATATGTTCTGAAGGCTCTGGTGTAGTCCTAGTCAGTGTTATGAGGCTCTGGTGTAGTGCTAGTCAGTGTTATGAGGCTCTGGTGTAGTCCTAGTCAGTGTTATGAGGCTCTGGTGTAGTGCTAGTCAGTGTTATGAGGCTCTGGTGTAGTCCTAGTCAGTGTTATGAGGCTCTGTGTAGTGCAAAGTCATGTTTATGATGTTCTGGTGTAGTGTTAGTACAGTGTTATTGAGGTGCTCTGGTTTAGTGTCTAGCAGTGTTAGAGCCCTGGTGGTAAGTGCAGTCAGTGATATGAGGCATCTGGTGTAGTGCTAGTCAGTGTTATGAGGACTCTGTATTTTATTGCTAGTCAGTGTTATGAGGCTCGGTGTAGTGCATTCATTGTTATTAGCTCTGGTAGTGATTGCTAGTCCAGTGTTAATAGGCTCTGTTGTAGTGCTAGTCAGTGTTATGAGGCTCTGGTGTAGTCCTAGTCAGTGTTATGATGCTATCCTGGCGGTCCCATCATTTATTCTAGTCGGTTGAATTATAAATTATGAAAAGAAGCCTGTGCATCAATATAGAAAGTGATATAGAGGGTTGTTATTAGATATGTCCGGTGTCGTGTCTTCTTAACGAGTAGAAGCGGCATCATGCAGGCTCCGAAAGTTTCCAAACTTAGATTTCTGGCTTTCCTGAAGACCTCTCCGCACAGACAGTGAGATATGCCGAAACACTGGTGATGTGTTAGAACGTTGAAGATTTGCTCGTGAAATCGAGTGCAACACAAACCGTTTTAGCAGCATGTTGCACTGAACATCAGCGGATTTCCGTAAACCAAAATATAATATCGAATTTTTTAAAAGGTGCCGAGTGCCAACATAATTGTTTCAAACCAGTGGCCGCGGAAAGTTCCCAATTATAGATATTTTTTTTTTTGACAGATTTTGCCACGAGGGACGAGTTTATTTGGGACAGCCCCACTGATCCGTATTAACACACCGTCTGCGACAGCACCATAAAAACAACCAAAATAGTTGCCACACTTTTTCATTATAAACTCCATTTTTGGCGATTTCACTACCATAGTTTATGACTAAAAATTGCTAATTACGGGAATCACTAACGTGAAAAATTAAATTTTGTCCTTACTCAAATTTACTAATTTTATTGTCTAATCGCAAAAATCCTGTTTTTTTTTTTTTCCCCTAAAAAAAAACAAAATATTTAAACTCCTTAAAAACCTTTTAATTAAATGCGCTCCCCGGGTGAAAACCCCGCGCTTTTTTCACAAACTGAAGAAGTGGGCCGGGAAACACCCCCCACTCGCTTCTGGGTGAAAAAATTTTTTTATTTTTATTTAATATATTATATAAAAATTTAGAAAATTAAAATATTATAAAATTTACCCCCCTACATTTCAAGGGGTACCAAAAAATCCAAAATGTTTTTTAAAATATATTAAATATAATAAAATAAAAAAATAAAAATATAAAAAAATAAAAAAAAGAAATTAAAAACCTTGCACAAGTACAGACACAGACAACAATGAAATTTCCCGTCTCGCCTCCTTTCAACAGACGCAGTATTGCACACCAGAAGCACACAACACCACCAAACACCACCAACAGCCCCAAACAGAAAAGCACCACCATACAGCACCACCAGAAAACACACCACAAACAGCACCCCCATAAGAAAACCACCAGTACAACACCATCAACCCCACCTAAGCACCACCAACCACACCAGTACAGCACCACAACAACCCCCCCAATAAAACACCCACCAAAAATACACCCCCAATACACACCACCATACAGCACCCCAGTAAAACCCACCAGTAAACTACAGACAGCCCACAAGTACAGCCCACCAGAAAAAACACCACCATTAAGCCCCCCAGTACAAAACCACCATACACACCAAACAGCACCACCAGTACAGAAACCACCAGTAAAACACCACCAGATGCACCCCATAGTACAGCACCACCATAAAGCACCACCAATACACCCCCAGAAGCACCCCCATACAGCACTCAACAACAACCCATACAGAAACCACCAGTAAGCACCCCAGTACAACCGTAAGCACCCCCAGTACACACCACCATAAAACACCGTACAACACCATTAAGCACCAAAAACAGCACCATACAACACCGTACAGCACCCCATAACACCCCAGTACAACACCACCAGACAAAACACCCCCCAGTAAGCACCAAGTACAGCACACCATACCCAAAACGCCCCATACAGCACCAACAACCCCCACCACCAGACACACCAGACGCACCACCATAAAACACCACCAGACAGCACCCCCAGTACAGCACCCCAGTAAACACCCCAGTACAACCCACCAGAACAACACCCGTACAGCCCCAAAACAGTAAGCACCCCAAAACAGCACCACCAATATAGCACCTTACAGCCCCACCAGAACAGACCCCCATACAGCACCACCATAAAACACCACCAGTAAAACACCACCATAAAAACCCCCCACTATAAGCACCACCATACAGCACCACCATTATAGCACCACCAGACAGCACCACCATTAACAGCACTAAAGTACAACAACCCCATACAAAACCACCATACGCACCACCAATACAACACCAGAAACCCACCAGTATGCACCACAAAGCACCCCATACAACACCAGAAACAGCACCCCCTACACACCACCAGAAAACAGCTCACCATCACACCAGTACCACCCCAGTACACACCACCATAAGACACCATAAAACCCCACCTAAAACACCACCATATAGCCACCAAGAAAGCACCACCAACGCCCCCCATAAGCACCCCAGTACAGCACCACCAGTTCAGCACCACCAGTACGCACCCCAGTAAACACCCCCAAAACAACAACCCATAAGCACCACCATACAGCACCACCAGTAAGCACCACCATAAGAAACCAAAACCCACCACAGTACAGCCCACAGTACAGCACCACCATACACACCCCCAGTACAGCACCACTGTACAGCACCACCATACAGCACCACCATAACACCACCATCAGAAACCCCCAGTACACACCACCAGACAGCACCCCATACACCCCAGTACAACCACCATACAACCAGTACGCACCCCCCTACAAAACCAACAAAAACCCCAATAAGCACCCCCATAAGACCACCCATACACACCACCAGTACCACCACCATACAGCACCACCATACAGCACCACCAGTACGCCCCACATACAGACCACCATACACACCACCAGTACAGCACCCCCAGTATAGAAACCACCAGTAAAACACCAAACAGTAAGCACACCAGTACACACCACCAGTACAGCACCACCAGTACAAAAACCACCAGTAAGCACCACCAGTACAGCACCACCAGTACGCACCACCATTTCAGCCCCCACCATACGCACCAGTAAGCACCCCAGTACAGACCACCAGTACAGCACCACCATACGCACCACCATAAGCCCCCAAACCATACAACCCACAATTAAAGCACCACCATACAGCACCACCGTACACACCCCCAAAATACCACCACCTTTACAGCACCACCATACAGCACCACCGTAAGCACCACCAGAAAAGCACCACCAGTACAGCACCACATTACAACACCACCAGTACGCACCCCCATAAACACCACCAGTACGCACCACCAGAAAGCCCCCCATACAGCACCCCAGTATGCCCACCAGTACAGCACCACCATCGCACCCCCAGTAAAGCACCACCAGTACAGCCCACCAGTACACACCCCATAAGCACCACCAGTAAAACCCCACCATAAAACACCACCATACAGACCACCAGTACAGCACCACCATACAACCACCAGTACAAAACACCACCGTACACACCCCCAGTACAGACCACCATACGCACCACCAGTAAAAGCACCACCGTACCACCACCAGAAGCACCCCCATTTACAGCCCCACCAGAAAAGCACCCCAGTAAGCACCACCAGTACAGAAACCACCAGACGCACCACCAGTACAGCACCACCAGTACGCACCCCCAAAACAACACCACCAGTAAGCACCACCAGACCCCCAGGCATCCTGACAATTTATAGAAACGGGAACACAATCATGGCTCACCCCGAAATTTCACAATATAAAATAGAGAAAAATCACCCCAAACCTGGAAGAGAAAACAATTCAAGCAACGGGGGGCAGGACCCTGTTTTTACACTCTGGTACACTGACATGATAATACCAAATTCTGCAGAAGTTAAAAAGGAGGAGGCTATTGAAGTGCTTGGAGAGGGCAGAATTTCTCCCCAAAAAACCAGCTTGGTTTTTTGGGCTAAAGTTGTTTTTTAGACCTGCTGGAATATACCACCGTTAAAAATTTTAAAAAATACATACTTTCAAAAACGTACTCCACCCAAAACTAATTTAAACTAAAAGAAACAGCAAGATTATTGTGCTATATTTACTTTCAGGCTATAAACCGGGTCTTTGGGACACTTTTTTGAAACTCGTTTTTCCCCTCCAATAATTGCAGAACACACACTAAGTAAATTTAAAGGGCCGTATGTCACTTTTTTCCCGTCGTTATCGGTGAACCACAAATTGACATTGTCTTGGGTGTTACTAACTGGTGGGGATTTTTAAAATCCCCGTGATAAAAATAAAGGATAATTTTTTTACAAATATTTAATACGAAAAAACAACATTTTTGCCCACACAAGTATAAAAAGTAAAGAAATTGTACAAACAAAACAAATTTAGTTTAACAAGTAAACGTTCATACCGCAGACATAGATAAGACAAACCATTAAAACCCGGAACGGTGAGATTTGAACCTATAGCACGAGTCTAAAACTCACAGGGCCCGTGCGTTAACCACCCGACACCTGGGTCTAATGTAGTCATTCAACAGACATTGCCCTGAAAAATTCTTTTTATGGAGAAACCCAATAGAGAATGAAATTTTTCCCCCGGGGTTTACCTGGAGAGAGTTCCGGGGGTCAACGCCCCCGCGGCCCGGTCTGTGACCAGGCCTCCTTAGGTCAGTGTCCCAGGATGCGACCCACACCAGTCGACTAACACCCAGGTACCCATTTTACTGATGGGGAACATAGACAACAGGTGGAAAGAAACACGTCCAATGTTTCTACTCTGGCTGGGAATCGAACCCAGGCCCTCACCGTGTGAAGCGAGAGCGTTAACCACCAGGCCACCAGACCCCTACCCAGGCCACATTACATTTGCTTAGATGTGGAAAGAATGAAGAGCCAAAAACAACAATATTCAAATACCATCTCATACAACGAGAAAAAAAGTACGTAAACTTGAAAAATAATATCAGATGATCTATCGTTGAAATTTTAAAAGAACATACCAAAGGTAAGTGCCACGAGAAATATAGAGTGGAATATGGGAACTTTGAAAGCAAGATGTCACGTCAATGATGGTATTTCTTTACTCACTTGTGTTCACCATGTTGGAATGTTTTGTATTTAGTCCTTCAAGGCAGGAGAGATATCAGAGTTGGAAAAATAAACCGCGATGGTTTACTGCCTTCATAGCTCGTCAAGTATCTCAAGTACGGGAACACCTCAAAGCACTTGCAGTGTCCTATTAATATATGTTATTAAGATAGGTATCGAGTCCCCTTGGTAAGCAGGTGAATCTTGCATATACAGGCTGCTGCCTTTGTTCACCTAGCATTAAGTAGGTAACTGGATGTCAGTCGGCTGTTGTGGGTGGCATCGTAGGGAGTGGTAGCACATCTTAGAGCTAGGGACTAGTTAAGGTCACTCATAGCATGTGAAGTGAACTGTGCAAATTAAGAATGACTAACTAGTAGAGGTTCGTATTAGCATGGATGATATACTGCTACTTAAAACCAACTTTCTTAAAGATGGAACACTAGTGTGATGCAGTATTCGTAGTAATAGTTTAGCAACACCAACGAGTGAGTGGAATGCGGCGTGTGAAGCACGTATAAGGAATGGGAGGTAGAAGGTGCGGTTGGGAAAAAAATGAGGAACAGGTCAGGGGTGATAAATACAGGGAGAACATCTGGGCAAGGACATTAGGAGAGAGTATTACGTGGAAAGATAATAGTGGAGACCAAAGAAATAGCTTCATTCTCTCTCTCTCTCTCTCTCTCTCTCTCTCTCTCTCTCTCTCTCTCTCTCTCTCTCTCTCTCTCTCTCTCTCTCTCTCTCTCTCTCTCTCTCTCTCTCTCTCTCTCTCTCTCTCTCTTCCTCTCCCTCTCCATCTCTTACCCCAAACCTACCCTACACAGAGGGGGGTAGAGAATCACTGTTACTGTGACCTGCCAGAAATAAATACAAATAACACGGGGGGACGTGAACGGGTGAACGTTACAGCAGAAATATGTTGGGGGAAGCTGTGGAGGGTAATTACAGCAAATTGGCTGAAAGTTTTTTTTTCGTAAACCCAGCTACCCCCTCCCCCCTCTTTTGTGTTTGGCTGTTTCCTCCCATTTGCTGGTGTAGGATTTTTTATGGGTTGTCGATTATTAAATGTGTGCAAAACAAATATTTCCAGTCCTGTAATGTTTTTTTTTTTTTTTGTCGCCGACACGAGCGTTTATCCGAAGTGTCTCACTATCCAGGGTATAGAGTTTTCCAGACTAGAAGAAATATTATAGATATATTATTCAGGGAACGAAAGGGCTATAATATCTCAGTATGTGAGGTAATATGCGGGTGGTGGCAGCAATAATACTGAGGTGATTGAAAAATGGATACAATTGCAGTATAGTGCTATCCTTTATTGACTACGTTTCGCCCACGCATTGGGTTTTATCAAGTCACAAACAGATCTGAGGTGAAGTTACCCACTTGATCACGTGATGTGTAACATCAGTGACTTCACTTGCTGGTAATAAATCTGTAAAGCAAAGTCATGATTAGTATGACACTACTGAGTTGCCACGAGTCTGTAACTTGAGGTAATTACCATACATCGCAACGGGTCACAGGTAACGAAACACATAATTTCGTCTCGCACTGTACACCATTTCGCAGTTGTTTCCTCAGTGGATTTTGTTGTTTTGTTTGTGATCTTCGTACGAAAAGTAGGAGGCAACCCCAGTTTGAAGTGTGTGTGTGTGTGTGTGTGTGTGTGTGTGTGTGTGTGTGTGTGTGTACTCACCTATTTGTACTCACCTATTTGTGGTTGCAGGGGTCGAGTCTTAGCTCCTGGCCCCGCCTCTTCACCGGTTGCTACTAGGCCCTCTCTCTCCCCGCTCCATGAGCTTTATCAAACCTCGTCTTAAAACTGTGTATGGTTCCTACCTCCACTACGTCATTTTCTAGGCTATTCCACTGCCTTATAACTCTATGACTGAAGAAATACTTCCTAATATCTCTCTGACTCATTTGTGTCTTCAACTTCCAATTGTGGCCTCTTGTTTCTGTGTCCCATCCCTGGAACATCCTGTCTTTGTCCACCTTGTCTATTCCATGCAGTATTTTATATGTCGTTATCATGTCTCCCCTGACCCTCCTGTCCTCCAGTGTCGTCAGGCCGATTTCCCTTAATCTTAATCTTAATCTGTGTGTGTGTGTGTGTGTGTGTGTGTGTGTGTGTGTGTGTGTGTGTTAGGGACGCTCTCGTCACCTCATCCTGACCCTGGGGTTGGCCCAAGAATAGAGGCCGAGTGGGAGATGATGTCCGATATTGGGATTCTAAGGAGATTTGACCAGGGCAGTGAAATTATTGGCATGGGACGGAACAGATGGGAAAATTGGGAATCGATGAGTATTTGGACAGAAAGTCTTCTCTCAGGAGAGGACATGGTCAATTTCTAGAGCCCTCTGTTTCTCTTACCTCTCTCAGTGACACTACCTGCATCCCTCTCTCCCACTCTTTCCTTCTCCCTCCTCTCCCTGTCCACTTCTCTTTATCGCTTCTGGTTTCCCCAGGTCCCTCCCTTCTTCGCTTCCCTGGCTCACTTGTTCCCTCTTTTCCCTTGCTCCCTCGCTTCCCTACGCTACCTTGCCTCTCTCGCTCCCTACCTTAACATGACTTAAGGCTCCGAGAGGGGCGAGGTACTCCCAGGGGAGTAGCAACAATTCCAGATACATTAAGGTCAGAGCCTCGAACGTGTCGAAGTGAGGCGATCTCTTATTTCCCCATCGTTCACATAAGTACTCGGAAAAGTATACCTCTTCACAGGCTCTAAGTGTCTGTAATAGATTTGTACCACCGGAACTAATCTGAATAAAGGGTCTACCGGCTACACTAATTTGAGTAAAGGGCCAAGCATGTCTATTGTTAAAAGAGGCGGTTATCATAAAAGGGAAGTCTACTAATGACAAGGTCCACAAAGTCCCTTTGACTACCATGTCGTGCGGCGTTTGGAGGCGATAATGACCACCTTTGGAATGGCGTGTTTACAGTATAGGGGAAGAGTGTAGTACTGCCTGACACGACCATCACTACACTAGACGTCAGTGGTCGCTGACACGATCATCACCACACTGGATGTCAGTTGTCTCTGACACGACCATCACTACACTGGACGTCAGTGGTCTCTGACACGACCATCGCCACACTGGACGTCAGTGGTCGCTGACACGACCATCACCACACTGGACGTATTGGTCGCTGACACGATCAGCACCATACTGTATCAACATCCAGGGCCCCAGACTATTCAACATCTTACCAGAAGATACCAGAAACGCGGCTGGAACAATTGTAGAAGCCTTCAAGAGGAAACTGGACAAGTATCTTCATCAGGTGCCAGATCAACCGGGCTGTGATGGGTATATGGGGGCAGCGGGCCTCCAGCAGCAACAGCCTGGTTGACCAGGCAAGCACCGGACGAGCCTGGCCCATGGCCGGGCTCCGAGAGTAGTTGAACTTTTGATACTCTTCGAAGGATGTTAGTGGTCGCTGACACGACCATCATCACACTGGACGTCATTGGTCTCTGGAGACCCGGAAAGGGTTTCGGAGGTCAACGCCCCTACAGCCCGGTCTGAGACCAGGCCTCGTGGTGGATCAGGGTCTGATCAACCAGGCTGTTACTGCTGGCCACACGCAAACTGACGTACGGAACACAGCCTGGCTGGTCAGGTTCTGACTGTAGGTGCCTGACCAGTGCCTTCTTGACAGCCAGGGGTCTATTGGTAATCCCCCTTATATATGCTGGGAGGCAGTTGAACAGTCTTGGGCCCTGACACTTCTTGTGTTGTCTCTTGGTGCACTCATGGCGTCCCTGCTTTTTATTGGGGAATGTTGCATCTCCTGCCAAGTCTTTTGCTTTCATAGGGAGTGATTCTCGTGTGCAGATTTGGTACTAATCTCTCTAGGATTTCCCGTGTATATTATCATGTATCTTTCTCGCCTGCGTTCCAGGGAATACAAATAAAGGGACTTCAACCGTTCCCAGTAATTTAGGTGATTTATCGTACTTATGTGTCCCATGAAAGCTCTTTGTACACTCTTCAGGTCAGCAATTTTGCCTGCGACACGACCATCACCACAGTGGACGTCATTGGTCTCTGACACGACCATCATTACACCGGACGTCAGTGGTCTCTGACACGACCATCATTACACCTGACGTCAGTGGTCTCTGACACGACCATCACCACACCGGACGTCAGTGGTCTCTGACACGACCATCACCACACCGGACGTCAGTGGTCCCTGACACGACCATCATCACGCTGGACGTCAGTGGTCTCTGACACGACCATCACCCCACCGGACGTCAGTGGTCCCTGACACGACCATCATCACGCTGGACGTCAGTGGTCTCTGACACGACCATCACCCCACCGGACGTCAGTGGTCCCTGACACGACCATCATCACGCTGGACGTCAGTGGTCTCTGACACGACCATCACTCCACCGGACGTCAGTGGCCTCTGACACGACCATCATCATACTGGACGTCAGTGGCCTCTGACACGACCATCATCCCACCGGACGTCAGTGGCCTCTGACACGACCATCATCATACTGGACGTCAGTGATCTCTGACATGTACATAGTTCAAGCTCACTTTGATCCACATATTTTGCGAGGCAAGCTTTCACTGGGACAACGTTTAGGTTTCTGTAGCGGTGTATCAATAACTTGATACACCGCTACACACAGCGAAACATTGTCTCAGTAAAAGCTTCTACGACTTGACTACATTATTGTCTTCAACACACCATAAGGATTCTTTCTGAACCAGGTTCAGTAAAATATAGAAGCAGCTGTTGACGTTACAGAAATCATGTTGTTTAGGTTCTTGACAAGATCCTTGACGTATCTGCCTGGTGAGTAGCCTCGTGGGTGAGTAGCCTCGTGGGTGAGTAGCCTCGTGGAGTGATACGCAAGACATGCCTTATATGTAGCCTACGCAAAATATGCCTTATATGCAGTTTAAGTTTACAATTGTTATGAACTCCAGAAACTTATGTAATAAATGAGTTTCCAGAAAAAACGACATAATCAATTT
>NC_069419.1:3085656-3093156 GCF_026875155.1 Cherax quadricarinatus | reverse complement strand
AAACGGGAGTGCTGGGAACACGGGAATGAGTGAAAAAACGGGAATGAGTGAAGAAACGGGAATGCAGTGAAGAACAGGGGAAAGCAGTGGAAAAACACGGGAATGCGTGAAAACACGGGGGAAAGCAGTGAAGAAAAGGGGAAAGCAGTGAAGAATAGGGGGGAAGCAGTGAAGAACACGGGGGGGGGGGGGGGGGGGGGGGGGGGGGGGGGGGGTGGGGGGGGGGGGGGGGGAGGGGGGGGAATGCAGTGAAGAACAGGAATGCAGTGAAGCAAAAAACGGGGGGGGAATTTCAGTGAAGCCAACGGGGGAAAGCAGTGAAGACCGGGGAAAGAGTGAAGGACACGGGGGAAAGCTGAAGAACGGAATGGGGGGGTTATAAAAAAAATAGTGAAGACACGGGAAAGAGTGAAAAACGGGGGGGCTGAAGCACAGGAAAGCAGGAAGCACACGGGAATGCAGTGAAGAACACGGGAATGCAGTGAAGAAACGGGAATGCAGTGAAGACAGGGAATGCAGGAAGAACGGGGGAAAGCGTGAAGACACGGGAATGCAGTTTAAGAACAGGGGAATGCAGTGAAGAAACGGGAATGCAGTGAAGACACGGGAATGCAGTGAAGAAACGGGGAATGCAGTGAGAACAGGGAAAGCAGGAAAAAACGGATGAGTGAAGAACGGGAATGAGGAAGCACCGGGGGAAAGCAGTGAAGCCGGGAAAAGCAGTGAAGAAAAAGGGAATGCAGTTTAAGAGCACGGGGAAAGTGTGAAGAAACGGGAATGCAGTGAAGACAGGGGAAAGAGTGAAGCAACGGGGAATGGTGAAGAACCCCGGGAAAAGCAGTAAGACGGGAATGCAAATGAAGAACGGGGGAAGCAGTGAAGAAAAAGGGAAGCGTGAAGCACGGGAATGAGTGAAGAAAGGGAACAGTGAACACCCGGGGAAAGCAAGGAAAGCATACGGGAATGCAGTGAAGAAACGGGAAACAGTGAAGCACACGGGAATCGTGAAGCAAGGGAATCGTGAGAAAACCGGGATGCAGTGAAGAGCACGGGGGTGCTGAAGAAACGGGAAAGCAGTAAAGAACACGGGAAGCGTGAAGGGAAAAGGGGGTCGGAAAAACGGGAAACAGTGGAAAACACGGATGAGTGGCAACGGGAATGCGTGAAGAAAACGGGAAACGTGAAGACACGGAATGCAGTGGAACACGGGAATGCGGAAGAAAAACGGGAATGCAGTGAAGAAAACGGGAAGGGATGAGAAACGGGGAAGGTGAAAACTCGGGGGAAAGCAGTGAAGCACGGGAATAAGTGAAGCAACGGGAAGCAGTGAAGGAAAGGAATGCAGTGAAACACAGGGGGTTTCGTGAAGCACACGGGAATGCATGAAAAAACAAGGAAAGCAGTGAAACACGGGGAAGCAGTGAAACACGGGAAAGCAGTGAAGAACCGGGAAAGCAGTGAAGAACACGGAATGCAGTGAAGAAGGGAATGCAGTGGTCAGGGAATGCATGAAGAAGGGGGCAGTGAAGAACCCGGAAGCAGGAAGAACACGGGAATGCAGTGAAGAAAAAAGGGAATGCATTTAAGAAACCCCCCGGGGGAAGCAGTGAAGAACAGGGAATGCAGTGAAGAACATGGGAATGCAGTGAAGAAAAAAGGGAATGCATGAAGAACAGGGGGAATGCAGTGAGAAAACGGGAGCAGTGAAGAACATGGGAATGCTTTAAGACATGGGAATGGCAGGAAGAACAGGAATGCAGTGAAGACTGGGAATGCAGTGAAGAAAAAGGGACTGCAGTGGAACAGGGGTTAGTAGAAAGGGAATGATGAGACTTAATCAGTAAAAATGGGAGCAGTGCAGACGGGGGAAGCTGAAGAACTGGTGAAGGGAAGCCAGGGCGCGTGTGCAGTAAGGAGGTAATGTTGGGGATGTTTTAAGCCAAGGGGTTTTGTTTAAGTTAGGAGAAAAGGACCGGGTTTTGGGAGGGGGGCGCCTTTAAGGCCCCTGTGTTGGTGACCCGTTGGGAGGGACGCCTGAAGGAGTTTTGTTGTGACAGACTGGAAAGGGAGCCCTGAAGGGCGCTTGTTTTGGTGGGCCGACTGTGGGGGGGGGACGGTGAAGGACGCTTTGTTTGGGGACCCGTTGGGGGGACGCCTGAAGGACGCTTGTGTTGTACGACTGGAAAAGGGGCCGTGAAGGGGGCTTGTTTGGGGCCAGGCGTGGGGGGGAAGCCGGGGAAAGGACGCTTGTTTGGTTGGGGCCAGTGTGGGAGGGGGGGGCGCCGTGAAGGAGTTTGTTGGGGACCAGACTGTGGGAGGGACGCGTGAAGGGGGTTGTGTTGGTGACCAGACTTGGGGGGGCGCCGTGAAGGCGCCTTTTGTTGGTGCCCCGAGGGGGGGGGACGCCGTGAAGGACGCTTGTTTTGGTGACAAGATGTGGGGGGACGCCGGGGGAAGGACGCTTTTTTTGGTGACCAGACTGTGGAGGGACGCCTGAAGGACGCTGTTTGGTGCCAGATGTGGGGGGACCCGGAAAGGCGCTTGTTTGGTGCCCGACTCTGGGACGCCGTGAAGGACGCCTGTGTTGGTGACCAGTGTGGGAGGGACGCCGTGAAGGACGCTTGTGTTGGTGACCAGACTGTGGGACGCCGTGAAGGACGCCTGTGTTGGTGACCAGACTGTGGGAGGGACGCTGAGGAGCTTGTGTTTGGTGCCAGACTGTGGGGGGACGCGTGAAGGAGCTTTTGTTGGTGACAGACTCTGTGGGGACGCCGTGGGAAAAGGACGCCGGTTGGTGACCAGACTGGGGGAGGGCGCCCTGAAGGACGCTTTTGTTGTGACCGGGTTTTGGGGGGCCGTGAAGGGCGCCGTGTTGGTGACCCCGACGGGAGGGACGCCGGGGGGCGCTTGTGTTGGTGACCGACTGGGGAGGGACGCCTAAGGACGCTTGTGTTGGTGACCAGGGCTGGGGGGGGGACCCTGAAGGCGCGTGTTGGTGACCCGACTTTGGGGAGCCTGAAGGAGCCTGTGTTGGTGCCCGATGTGGGAGGGACGCCGTGAAGGCTTGGTTTGGTGACCGATTGGGGACGCGTGAAGGACGCGGTTTGGTGACCGACTGGGGGGGGACGCGTTTAAGGCGCCTGTGTTTGGGGACCAGCTGTGGGAGGGGCGCATGAAGGGGCTTTTGTTGGTGACCAGACCCGTGGGAGGGAAGCTGAAGGAGCTGTGTTTGGGGACCAGATGGGAGGGGGCCTGAAGGGCGCTTGTTTGGTGCCCGATGTGGGGGGACGCCGTGAAAGGGCCCCTTTTTTGGTACCAGACTTGGGGGGGGAAGCCTGAGGGGCGCTTTGTTGGTGCCGGGTGTGGGAGGGCCCGTGGGACGCTTGTTTGGTGACCGTTGGGAGGGACGCCGTGAAGGACGTTGTGTTGGTGACCCCACTTGGGGGGGACGCCCCTGAAGGAGCTGGTTTGGGGCCGATTGGGGGGACGCCGTGAAAGGGGTTTGTTTGGGGACCAGACTGTGGGAGCCTGAAAGGACGCCTGTGTTGGTGACCGGGTGTGGGAGGGGGGCGCCTGAGGACCTTGTGTTGGTGACCAGATTGGGGGGGCGCCGTGATGGAGCTTGTTTTGGTGGCCAGACTTGGGAGGGACGCCCTGAAGGAGCTTGTGTTGGTGGGCCAGACTGGGACGCGTGAAGGACGCCTGTGTTGGGGACCAGTGTGGGGGGGACGCCTGAAGGACGCTGTGTTGGTGACCAGACTGGGAGGGGGCCTGAAAAGGGCGCTTGTTTGGTACCCGGGGTGGGGGGAGGGGGGGTGAAGGGCCTTGTGTTGGTGACCAGACTTGGGGGGGCGCCGGAGGCGCTTTTGTTTGGGGACCAGACTTGGGAGGGACCCCTGAAGACGCTTGTGTTGGGACCCGACTGTGGGGGGGCGTGAAGGACGCCCGTGTTGGTGACCAGACTGGGAGGGACGCCATTAGGACGTTGTGTTGGTGACCCGATGGGGGGCGCCTGAGGACGCTTTTTTGGTAAAAAGACTGGGGGGAGCCGGAAAGACGCTTGTGTTGGTGACCCGACTGGGGGGGCCGTGAAGGACGCTTTTTGTTGGTGACCAGATTTGGGGGGGGACGCCATGAAGGGGTTTGTTGGTGACCAGACTGTGGGAGGGGGCGCGTGAAGGGCGCTGTGTGGTAAGACTGGGAGGGACGCCTGAAAGGGTTTTTGTTGGTGACCGATGGGGGGGGCGCCATGAAGGACGCTTGTTGGTGCAGACTGGGGGGGGGACGCTGAAGGACCTTTTGTTGGTGACCAGACTTTGGGGGGGGCCCTGAAGACGCTTGTGTTGGTGACCAGATTTGGGGGGGGCCATGAAGGACGCTTTTTGTTGGTGACCGATGTGGGGGGGCGCTGGGGAAAAACTTGTGTTGGTGACCAGATGGGAGGGACGCCTGAAGGAGCTTGTGTTGGTGACCAGACTGGGAGGGGCCCCCATAAGGAGCTTATTTTGGACTGGGGGGCGCCTTGAAAGGGCTTGTGTTGGTGACCGGGCTGGGGGGAAAGCCTGAAGGGCGCTTGTGTTTGGGGACAACTGGGGAGGGAGCCCTGAAGGACGTTTGTTGGTGGCAGACGGGAGGGAGCTGAAGGGCCTTTTGGGGTTGGGGCAGATTTGGGGGGGGAAAGTGAAGGAGTTGTGTTGGGACAGACGGGGAGGGACGCCTGAAGGAAGCTTGTGTTTGACAGACTGGGGAGGGGGCGCCGTGAAGGACGCTTGTGTTGGTGACCCGGTTGGGGGGAGCCCTGAAAACGCTTGTGTTGGTGACCGACGGGAGAGGAGGGAAAAGGACTTTTTTGGTGCCAGATGGGAGGGGGCGCCTTTAAGGGCGCTTGTTTGGCAGACTGGGGGGGAAAGCCCCTGAAGGCGTTTTGTTGGTGACAGTGGGGAAAGGGGCGCCTGAAAGGGGCCTTGTGTTGGGACCAGACTTTTGGGGGACGGGGAAACGCGGGGTGACCAGTCTGGGGAGGGCCCATAAAGGCGCTTGTGGATGAGCAACGGAAAGGGACGCCCCTGAAGGGCGTTTGGGTTGGTCCCGGGACGGGGATGGACCATGAAGGGGGCCCTTTTGGGGCAACTGTGGGTTTCCCGTGAAGGGACTTTTTGGGTGACCAGACTCGTGGGAGGGAATGAAAGGGCCTTGTGTTTATTGGACCTTCCTTGGGGGGTTTTCCGGGGATAACCCCCCGGCCCCGTCCATGCCAGGGTTCCTGAGGTCGGGCTATCAATAGGCTGCCCCTTGGGCCCATGGGGAGTAATTACGACCCAAAGGGGCCGGGACGGAATTTAGGGATCTGTGCTCCTCTTTTGAAGGCCCCCTTATTCCAAAACCCCCAATGTTGATGGAGGGGCCCGTTGAACTTTGGGGCCCGGCAAATTTTGGGTTTTTCCCCTTTTTTATTGCGCCCCCCTTTTTTATGGGGGGGGATTTTCTCGGGTTTTTTTATTTCGTAGGGATAACCGGGAGTTTTGGGAAATTCCCCTTCCCAAGTTTTCAATGAATTTTGTATTTCTCCCCCCTTGGTTCCCCCCCGTGACAAGTCAGTTTCCAAAGGTTAGTGCTTGGTGCCTTGCAGTTTTAATGAGAAAGGGGGGTCTCTGTAACTCTCTAAAACTGCGATTTCACCTGCTTTGAATGGAGATGTTAATGTACATCAGTATTCCAGCCTAGAGAGAACAAGTGATTTGAAAAGGGTCATCATTGGCTTGGCATCTCTCGTTTTGAAAAGTTCTCATTATCCATCCTATCATTTTCTTTGCACGTGCGATCGTGGCACTGTTGTGATCCTTGAAAGTGAGAACCTCAGACATTACTACTCCCAGGTCCCTTACATTATTTTTTTCCGCTCTATTGTATGGCCGGAGTCAGTAGTATACTCTGTTCTAGTTATTATCTCCTCCAGTTTTCCATAACGGAGTAGTTGGAATTTTTCCTCATTGAACATCATATTGTTTACCGTTGCCCACTGGAAAATTTTGTTTATATCTTCTTGGAGGTTAACCGCCGGTCCTCAGCAGATTGACAGCCTCATGCAGATCCTAGTATCATCCGCAAAGGATGATACGGTGCTGTGGTGTATATCTCTGTCTATGTCTGATATGAGGAGGTGAGGAATAAGATGGGGGCGAGTACTGTGCCTTGTGGAACAGAGCTCTTCACTATAGCAGCCTCCGATTTAACTCTGTTGACCACTACTCTTTGTGTTCGATTTGTTAGGAAGTTGAAGATCCATCTCCCCACTTTCCCAGTTATTCCTTTAGCACGTATTTTATGGGCTATTACGCTATGATCGGCATTTGTCAAATGCTTTTGCAAAGTCTGTGTATATTACATCTGCATTCTGATTTTCTTCCAGTGCATCCAAGGCCATGTCATAGTGATCCAGTAGTTGTGAGAGGCAGGAACGACCTGCCCTGAACCCATGTTGCCCTGGATTGTGCAGATTTTGGGAATCCAGGTGATTTGCAATCCTGCTTCTTAGCACTCTTTCAAAGATTTTTATGATGTGGGACGTCAGAGCTATTGGCCTATAGTTCTTAGCTAATGCTTTGCTGCCACCTTTATGGAGTGGGGCTATATCCGTTGTTTTAAGTGACTGTGGAATTTCACCCATGTCCAAGCTCCTCCTCCATAGTGTACTTAGGGCACGCGAGAGGGGATTCTCGCAGTTCTTAATGAAAACAGAGTTCCACGAGTCTGGGCCCGGGGCTGAGTGCATAGGCATGTTGTCAATGGCTTTTTCGAAATCTTCGGAGTTAGGGTAATGTCGGAAATCTGGCATACATTTATGGAGTTTTGAGGCTCATTCATGAAGAAATCATTTGGGTCCGTCGATCCCTCAGACCGATTAGTGGTTCTCTAAACACAGAGTCGTACTGGGATTTCAATATTTCACTCATTTCCTTGTTGTCATCTGTGTAAGTCCCATCCTGTCTGAGTAAGGGCCCGATACTAGATGTGGTATTTGCCTTGTTTTTGGCATATGAAAAGAAATATTTGGAATTTCTTTCAATTTCACTAATAGCTTTAAGCTCCTCCTGCCTCTCCTGGTTCCTTTAAGAGTCATTTAACTCAAGTTCGATAGTTTCCACTTCCCTGGTCAGCGCCTCCTTTCGTGTATCAGATATTCTAGCACTCCTGAGGAGCTCAGTGACTCTTCGTCGTCTTCTGTAGAGGGAGCGTCTTTCTCTCTCCAGTTTACTCCTGCTCTTCTTCTTTCTTAGGGGAATATGCCTAGAGCATGCTTCGGCTGCCAGGAAGTTGATCCTTTCGAGGCACTGGCGTTGGTGACCAGACTGTGAGAGGGACGCCATTAAGGACGCTTGTGTTGATGAGCAGACTGGGAGGGACGCCGTGAAGGACGCTTGTGTTGGTGACCAGTCTGTGGGAGGGACGCCGTGATGGACGCTTGTGTTGGTGACCAGACTCTGTGGGATGGACGCCATG
>NC_069419.1:3060656-3083156 GCF_026875155.1 Cherax quadricarinatus | reverse complement strand
TTCCCCTCCCCTTAAGTTCGCTCAATCTTACGGGGAAGAGGATGGACGAGAAGGTTCAGGAGAAAGGTGGTCTTTACAAGAGTAGATGGAAGACCGGTTTCAAGGAGAAAGTTTCAAAAAGGGTAGAGATCCTCTCAGTCGGAGGGAAAAATGATGTGGGGAGAGAGGTAGATACTAGGAGGGAAGAGAAAGAAATGCTTTACCTTGTCCCGTCATTTAGGAGACTGGGAGTGCAGGTAACTGGAGTAGGAGACTGGGAGTGCAGGTAACTGGAGTAGGAGACTGGGAGTGCAGGTAACTGGAGTAGGAGACTGGGAGTGCAGGTAACTGGAGTAGGAGACTGGGAGTGCAGGTAACTGGAGTAGGAGACTGGGAGTGCAGGTTAACTGGAGTAGGAGACTGGGAGTGCAGGTAAACTGGAGTAGGAGACTGGGAGTGCAGGTAACTGGAGTAGGAGACTGGGAGTGCAGGTAACTGGAGTAGGAGACTGGGAGTGCAGGTAACTGGAGTAGGAGACTGGGAGTGCAGGTAACTGGAGTAGGAGACTGGGAGTGCAGGTAACTGGAGTAGGAGACTGGGAGTGTGGGTACTTGGACTCACAATACCATCCTGGAATAGTTAACAACTGACAAGACCGTGGCTGAGCAATTCACTGCAGACCGGGCCGCGGGGGCGTTGACCCCCGGAACTCTCTCCAGGTAATCTCCAGGTAATACCAAGTCTGGTACAATTCATAACCAACCCACAAATTGGTTTAGGTCCAGTTTATGAGTTGTTAATGTATTTAGTTTATGAGTTAAAGTATTATGTGTATGCTTGTTAGTTAGAAAATTAAATATCCATATACCCACTTTTCTAGGTATTCTTGTTGCACGCATTTTATGAGCTAATGCCCCATGATCACAATTGTCAAAGGCCTTTGCCAAACCATTGTAAACTACATCTGCATTTTGTTTCTTTCACCGCATCTAAGACCATGTTCTAATGGTCAAGCAATTGTTGAAATTCCATGCGGTTAGCAATCTTGCTTCTTAAGACTCTCTCAAAGATTTTGATAATATGGGACGTCAGCGCTTTCGGTCCATAGCTTTTTTTTTAACGATTACTTTTCTGCCACCTTTGTAGGGTGGAGCTATGTCAGGGGTTTTGAAGGACTGTGGGGTGATTCCTATATCCAGGTTCCTCCTCCATAGAATGTTCAAGTCACGATATAGTAGTCGATTGCAGTTTTTGGAGTTTCGTGAATCAGGGATCTGGACAGATTGCAGGGGCATGCAGTCGATGACTTTTTCGAAGTCAAGCTAAGTTAGTTATGTCAGAAATAATAGAGATGTCGGCATGATTTTGAGTCTCATTCATAAAAATCCCATTGGAATTGTCAATCTTTGGACTCATTAGCGGCTCACTGAACACAGTCATATGCTGTCATTTAAGTATTTCACTCATTTCTTTGTTGTCATCGGTGTAGGTTCCATCTTCTTTAAGCAAGGGGCCGATACTGGATGTGGTTTTTGCTCTGGATTCTGCATTAGAGAAAAAAAATATTCAGAATTTCTTTCGATTTCATTTACAGCCTTTTGTTCCCTCTGCCTCTCCTGGGCATTGTTTGATGCATTCACTTGGAGCTCAGCATTTTCCAGTTCTCTTGTTAGTGTTTCTTTTCATTTCTCAGAAAGTCTGTAGCCACTGAGTCTCCGTCTGTAGAGGGAGCGTCTCTCTTTCTCACTTACATCTCTTTTTTTTTTTTCTTAATGGTGTATGCCTGTAGCATACTTTGGTGTTAGTATGTTAGGGGTTAGGTATAGCATCTGAATATGCTGTTTGAGAGTCGTATATACAATTTATATCGTGTATATATAGTATTTTATTAAAGCGAGTGTTCAGTGACCTATGGATGGATCTCATCATATTGAAAATTTAATATACCTTCCCTCGACTATTCCAACATTTACCCCTTCCGCTTCTTCCCTCTGTTTGTTTTTCTTTCTACTGCCTCTTTCTTTTCTCAAGATTCTTCCTCACCTAGTACGCCTGTCTACCTCTACCTCCTTCATTCTTTACCGTCCTCTCTTTCTTCCTAGGCATCTTTTTCCATTTGAAATTTTCCTCATCCACTTGCATCCGTCTTCATTCACCGCCTTCCTGTCCCCACTTATCTTCTCTCCTCCTCCTTCTCCTCCTCTTCTTTCTTGGTGATACTGGAACACCTGGTGAGGGAGATACTTGGTAATGAGGCGCCACACACCTGTCTGCTAATTACATCCTTAATGCTATCCCTAATATGTGTCGCGCAAATAATTTCTGCATGTCTGCTTGCTCCCCTGTTTGCCTGCTTCCCCTGTCAGTTTGCTTGCCTTCCATGCCTGCTGGCTTCCCTGCCTACTTGCTCGCTCCTCTACCTGTCTGCTTCTCAGGTTTAGAGCTTAATTTAATAATAATAATTTCAGCCTGCTTCCATGCCTGTCTGCTCCATTTTCTACTTGCAGACAATATATCTTAATCTGCTGGTAGATGGCTGACAAGTCGAGGACTTGGGGGTCTTTATATAAATTTTGAGAGAATTTTCTTGCTTGTTGCAGTAAGAGTGCTTTAAGGCGGTGGCAGTGAGCTCAGTTAACTCTCAGTAAAATAATAAATAAACTTGTGTATATTTTGATGCCTCACCTGACTTGAGATGTCAACATACAACGGCATGATGCCTCTGATAGCTCACTAGTCTTGAAGGAGATGTCAGCATGCAAGAGATTACTCTTATACCTTCTCCAGCCTGTACTTAGCAGTAGCGGCTTCTCGACTTCGAAAGCCGAACCAAGGCTGATCTGAAGGCTTTGTCACATACTGCCGGTGAGGGATGTATTTGTGTTGGAGATTAAGGATGTGTTCAGTGAAGTGTCTCTCTCTCTCTCTCTCTCTCTCTCTCTCTCTCTCCTCTCTCTCTCTCTCTTCTCCTCCTCCTCTCCTCTCCTCTCCTCTTTCTCCTCTCCTCTCTCTCTCTCTCTCTCTCTCTCTCTCTCCTCCTCTCTCTCTCTCCCTCCTCTCTCTTCTCCCCTTCTCTCTCTCTCCGGGGGCCACGGACTGCCGCATCCGCCTATTAGATTCCGTCTGCCTCCGAATTGCATTTACCATGGCACACCTGAGCTATTTTTTTCATTCCAGCTGTATCATGTTGGTGCTAGCTTCATGTTAACTGTCGTCTCCCGTGGGTCATGTTGGGAAGGACATGTTGGATGGACGCACTCAAACGCACGGTTGTCTGCCCAAGCATACCACCAGGAGTGTACATAAACTTGGTGGCGTGGGTAGCACACTCGACAAGAACTTATCTCATATCTAATTTCGGGAACCTATGCAAGGAATAAATAACAAAAAGGCACAATACCGTGACTGGAACGATACACAAATAATCCGCACATAAAAGAGAGAAGCTTACGACGACGTTTCGGTCCGACTTGGACCGAAACGTCGTCGTAAGCTTCTCTCTTTTATGTGCGGGTTATTTGTCTATACAAGGAATACTTTAGGAAAAAGTTAGATAATTAAGTGGATGGAAACGGTTGCTTTTGAGAAGAACCTGCCTGGTATGGGGCCTGCTGTAGTGTTCCCCGATTTTTATGTTCTTATGCATGTATGTGGCTCATCATACACTGTGGTTCATCATATACCATATATATGCGACTCATCATAGTGTATGCTGTCACAGTGTGGAGCCAGCGCTTGATCAAGCACCTGCAAGAGATGTACGCTCTTCCTTGATCTGAGGAATTAAGAGTTACTCTCTCCTTTGGATAAAGTCTGATTACATCACATTCCCCAAGCGCTCTATGACTCCTAACCAGTTTAACGCTTTCCCAGGAATGTAATAATAATAATAATAATAATAATAATAATAATAATAATTAATAATAATATTTTGACTCGTGCCAGTGAACCTCTACGTCCCGGGAGAATGAAGGGTCATGATTACTGTGTACAAAATATTGAGAAATCGATAGACAGAGAAAGGCAGTCGGAAAAGAGAGGATCAGGGAGAAAGAGCCACAAGTATGCAGGCCATGTTTGTGGCTCTGCGACAGTGTTTCTCATAGCACATATCTGGCACATCGCAGACTTAGTCTCTAGCACGCTTCTGGGCCTTGGTACTCGTGCACATCACTAACGTAGGCCCCAGCACACGCCTACGTCTCTGACAAAGATCCTTGGAAACTTTTAAGTCAGTGTTTCTTTGCGGTTGCGCACACCATCTTTTCCAATACGTAGGCAGCTTGCGGGAGAAAAATGGGTCCTGATTTTATGTGTGTCCAAGTTTGGGGCAAAAACTTCCTCCCTCCGTCAGATGTCCCTGAAACATTTCCAATTTTAACGCCGTAAGTTTATCTTTGAGATCGGACTCATGGTCTCCAGGAATTCCCAAGGAAGGGAACTACTTTTGTGAGTCTGAGGGTGTTAGTCCCTGCCTGAGGATGTTGGTCCCTGCCTGAGGGTGTTAGTCCCTGCCTGAGGATGTTGGTCCCTGCCTGAGGGTCTTAGTCCCTGACTGAGGGGGTTGGTCCCTGTCTGAGGGTCTTGATCCCTACCTGAGGGTGTTGGTTCCCGCCTGAGGATGTTAGTTCCTGCCACATTCAGATGTTTTGTTGGATGTGATTTATGGAGGTTTGTCTTGACTATTTCATTTGATTTTGTACTAGTTCAAGCAGTTTCATTTGAGCTGCCATTGATAATTCCTGATTAGTGAAATTGAAAGAAATTCGAAATATTTTTTTCACATGCCAAAAACAAAGCAAATACCACATCTAGTATCGGGCCCCTACTCAAACAAGATGGGACTTACACAGATGACAATATAGGAATGAGTGAGATACTGAAATCCTAATATGACTGTGTTTAGCGAGCCACTAATCAGTCTGAAGATCGACAATCCAAATTATTTTTTTCATGAATGAGCTTCAAAACTCCATCAGTGTATGTCATATTTCCGACATTACCCTAAGTTCGATAGACTTTGAGAAAGCCATTGACAATAAGCCCATGCACCCATCGCCAGCTCCAGACTCGTGGAACTCTGTGTTCATTAAGAACTGCAAGAAACAGCTTTCGCATGCCCTAAGTACAAATAACAAAAAAGGCACAATACCGTGACTGGAACGATACACAAATATACCCTAAGTATACTATGGAGAAGGAGCTTGGACATGGGTGAAATTCCACAGTTACTAAAAACAACGGATATAGCCCCACTCCATAAAGGTGGCAGCAAAGCATTAGCTAAGAACTATAGACCAATAGCTCTAACGTCCCATATCATAAAAATCTGTGAAAGAATTCAAAGAAGCAGGATTGCAAACCACTTGGATTCCAAAAAAATGCACAATCTAGGGCAACATGGGTTCAGAGCAGGTCGCTCCTGCCTCTCACAACTACTGGATGCACTAGAAGAAAAACAGAAAGCAGATGTAATATACACAGACTTTGCAAAAGCCTTTGACAAGTGTGATCATGGCGTAACAGTGCACAAAATACGTGCTAAAGGAATAACTGGCAAAGTGGGGAGATTAATCTTAAACTTTCTAACCAATCGAACACAGAGAGTAGTGGCCAACAGTTAAATCGGAAGCTGCCATAGTGAAAAGCTCTGTTCCACAAGGCACAGTACTCGCCCCCATCCTGTTCCTCATCCTCATATCAGACATAGACAGAGATGTAATCCACAGCACCGTGTCATCCTTTGCAGACGATACTAGATTCTGCATGAGACTGTCATCTGTTGAGGACACGGTTAACCTCCAAGTTTTCCAATGGGCAACGGAGAACAATATGATGCTCAATGCAGACAAATTCCAACTACTCCGTTATGGAAAACTGGAGGAGATAATAACTAGACCTGAGTATGCTACAAACTCTGATCATACAATAGAGCGGAAAAATAATGTGAGGGACCTGGGAGTAGTAATGTCTGAGGATCTCACTTTCAAGGATCACAACAGTGCCACGATCACAACTGCAAAGAAAATGATAGGATGGATAATGAGAACGTTCAAAACGAGGGATGCCAAGCCAATGATGACCCTTACGAAATTTCTTGTTCTCTCTAGGCTGGAATATTGCTGTACATTAACATCTCCGTTCAAAGCAGGCGAAATTACAGATCTAGAAGTGTACAGAGAACCTTTACTGCACGTATAAGTTCTGTCAAGCACCTTAACTACTGGGAACGCTTGGAAGCACTTGACTTGTACTCGTTGGAACGCAGGAGGGAAGATATATCATAATCTACACTTGGAAAATCCTCGAAGAAATGGTCCCGAATCTGCACACAGAAATCACTCCCCACGAAAGTAAAAGACTGGGCAGCGGTGCAAAATACCCCCAATGAAAAGTAGGGGCGCCGTTGGTACACTAAGTACCGGCCCCGGTACCGTAAGTGTCCGGGGCCGGAGACTGTTCAACAGCCTCCAACCATGCAATAGGTCCCTGCTACCTTCAAGAGGGAGCTGGACAGATACTTGAAGTCGGTGCCGGATCAGCCGGGCTGTGGTTCATACGTTGGATTACGTGCTGTGAGCAGTAACAGCCTGGTTGATCAGGCCCTGATCCACCGGGAGGCCTGGTCGTGGGCCGGGCCGCGGGGCGTTGATCCCCTGAATACCCTCCAGGTAGACGCCAGGTTGACATCTGGGCTTGCAAAATTGTTTTCCTCCGAGTTTTAATGTTTGCTTTGATAACTTCCCTCGTGGTCTCTTAATCCTCGATTCATTTGATTTTGTCCTGGGAGTGTTATTCCTAAGTCCCTCACAGTCGTATTCCACTCTATTGTCTGGTTTGAGTTTGGTGGTGGTGGTGGTGGTGGTGGTGGTGGTGGTGTGGGTGGCGGTGGCGAGGATGGCAACTTCGGCGATTGGGGAAGGGGGTTTGAGGGGGGTGGGGTACAGCGGCGACGGAGGTAGCGGTGGCAGCGGCGGCAGGATCTGGCACTTGGAGGAGATATTGATCCAGTTTCTTCTTGAAGACTTCTTCATTTATTGCAGCAATATTTCTGATATCTGCTGGCAGCAGGTTGAATAGTCTTGGGCCCCTGATATTTATACAGCTTCTTTTATTGTGTTTATGGCGCCCTTACTTTTATTTTACAATTTCTTCAATATCTGTCACTGTAGTAAGTTATGGTAGCGTGTACTTTTTTTGACCAGTCCCTCCAGTATCTTCCAGGTGTATATTATCAAGTATATGTCTCTTCTCTCCAGAGAGCACACTCCTAGTGCTCACTCATAGTATTGTATCAATAAAGGATCGCCGTACGTTTTCCAGCTCTGATATGCCTGTCTTGAAGAAAGTTGTTTACCTGGAGAGAGTTCCGGGGGTCCGCGCACCCGCGGCCCGGTCTGTGACCAGGCCTCATGTGAGTACATAACAAAATTTTAGACGGAAGAACTAAGTTGATGTGAATAATACCATCATTGGTGTCATTCCTCTTGTTTTAAAAGTTCTCATTATCCTCCCTCTCAGTTTTACTGGACCTTAAGACCGGTAAAACTAAATTACATATCTGACATCATTATTCCGAATTATTCTTCCTATTTCTTATGTTGTATGCGATGATATTCCAGCATTCTATAATCTGTACTCGGTTTGAATTCTTTTTTATTTCCATTTTTAAACAGTTGAAATTTGTCATCATTTAACTTTATTTGTTCATGAACATCATTTGTTTATTGGCTCAGTGCAAACTTTTAACAGAGACTTAAGTGTTCACTGGTATGTGCTTGTTGGGCTACACTACTTTTAGGAATACATTCTTTCTTGTACGATTTTACTGTTTTTCATAATCCATTTTACATTTGAGAAATTGAAATCTCTAGGATGAAAAATATGTGGTAGTGACAGTTTTTCCAGATTTTCAGGGCGGTTTATCTTTCCTCTCTGCTCAATGAATTCCTCTCTCGTTGCTGATGACGGTTTGTTTACGAGGATAACTGCCAGCTTTTAGGCGTGTTCTTATAGTCAGAGCATATCTAACCTAACATTTGATGACTTTAACAGTTCTTTGCAACCAAGAGTCATATACCATACAATAGAAGCCTATTCCTGTATTCCCCCATAACCTCTTTACTTGTATCACTTCGCAAATTTTTTTTAGGATACAGACTTTACTGTCAAATAAATTTAATGTTGGCTTCTGTTTAACAATGCATTTCTTTCTGTGAAGAGGCTGTTTATGAAGGAACTTTATTTTTCAGCTTCGTTTTTAGGCTTTGGTTTTGTTAGTTCAGTAAGTACTGGTGATGAGACCAGGATTAAGTCAGCTCCTCGGTGATACCAGTTCAGTTCCCTCTCGTATTGGGGTGCCTGTTTTAAGTACCCTTAGTGTGTCCAGTACTCTTCCATCTTGTTCTGTATTCGTTGGTGTGGTGGTGGTCCTGCCTGGATGGTTGTGATTCCTGGCAGGGCTATTGGTAGGGATCACCACTACCTGGTCCCTGTCTGGAGTGCTGGTAGTGGTGATGGTGCCTACCTGCGGTGGTGGTGATGGTCCTGCGTGTGGTAGTAGTGATGGTCTCTGCCTATAGTAATAGTGGTGATAATGGTGATTGTCTGTGGCAGTGATGCTGGTGCTGCTGAGGAGAAACATGGTGAGACAAGGTTCACCTATTTTTGAAAGTAGTCTCCCAGCCAGCCTGCCTGCCTGCCTGCCTGGCTGCCTGCCTGCCTGCCTGCCTGCCTGCCTGCCTGCCTGCCTGCCTGCCTGCCTGCCTACCTACCTGCCTGCCTGTCTGCCTGCCTGCCTGCCTGCCTGCCTGCCTGCCTGCCTGCCTGAATGCCTGCCTGCCTGCCTGCCTGCCTGCCTGCCTGCCTGCCTGCCTACCTACCTGCCTGCCTGCCTGCCTGCCTGCCTGCCTGCCTGCCTGCCTGCCTGCCTGCCTGCCTGCCTGCCTGCCTGCCTGCCTGCCGGATATAATTACCTTGGTTAGAGTCCTACTTCTTTTTTCACTCCTGTAACTTTTGGAACCTTCCTTCCTGACCTTTTTTCATCATGTCGAGCTATTAGGGAATGAGCCAATTAGTAGATTGCTTCAGTGGCCTCCACCAGTGTGTACGTGGTAGTGGTGTTGAAGGTGGTAGTGGTGGTGTCGGAGTAGGGCGTATTATGTGGGTGTGGCTCCACTACTCTGCCCATGGTTGGACTGTTACATGAAGGTTAGCCTAAGTGAGTTTGGGAAGTTACAACCTCCGTAGTAAGGTCCAAGACTAGGCCTCCTGCTTGATGGCTCGATGAACAAGGCTGTTGGTGCTAGACTCATGCAGTTCAGCGTATCAGGAACTAACGTGAGGAACTTATCTAGTTCTCTCTTAATGACATCTAGTGGTCTGTAGGTAATTTCCCTTATGTACGAAAGGAAAGTGTTCAAAATTCTTGTTAGTTATTTCATAGTGAAATCATTTCACCTCTGCTTTTCAGTGATGGAGGTATTTTGTACCGTTTTGCTAGCCTCGTGCTCTCGACGAAACAAATTTTTATTTGCAGATTTGAGGCTAATTCTTCCAAATTTTTCATCTTTCTCGTCTATATTCCAGGGAGTACATTTTAATGGACTTCAGGCATACCTAATAAATTAGATGTTTGATTGTATATATATATATATATATGTCGTGACGGTTCTCTGTACATTCCTCACTGTGCACTAACTGCCTTTAAAGAGACTGTTAGTGCACAGCCGAGAGGAAACAAATATCATCATTGGCTTCGTATCCCTCTCTGCTCATCCTCCAAGCCTCCGGGTGGGGGAGACACTGCATTCTCCAGTTCGTCTTCCAAGATCTCCCTTCTACTCCAAACCTAACAACTATTCCCGCGGCGGGAGGGGTGCGTGAGAAAGGGTGCAGAGTTCTCGGAAGGACGGGGGTGATATTGAACTTTTGAACGGGGTGGGTCTGGATCAGGTTGGGTGCGTGACCTCCAGACAGGGAGTACGAGAGCGGCAGGAGTGATGTAGGAGAAGTAATGGTTTGATAAGTCCAACATCAACAGAGTTATAATCTAAGGGTAGTAGAAGTGATGAGGGAGGGGAGTGATAATGGTATAAGGAGCTAACATAAACTTAGTGGTAATATAAGGCAGGCAGAACAAGTAACATCCTTTGCTGTTAACTGTACGGCACAGGACGAGGAGCTGGATAGGCATCACGTCCGGAAAACGCTATCATAAAGCCAGCTTTGGAGGGATTAAATAGTGAAGCGGTGCGTGCGGGGCCCCCTCCCGGCAGTGCATTACTTGATTAAAGGTTGTGTTTTTCTCATTACCAGTCAGATTGATCGATACACATCATGTGATAACGAAGTGAATAATATTTGCAGTACCACCATCACAATGAAGGGGGCGGACGCCCCCTACGCCTCTCCCAGATTACTCTTGCCTTTCCACCTCTTCTCATTTTAAACAAGTCTGTTTCTGACGTGGAATTCAACGTCAGTTTCTCAACGGTTTGTTTTCTTCAAGTTGTGTTAATTTGGGTTAAGTTCGGCTAGTTATGTTAATTAAACTTACAAAAAAAAAAATAAGGCCCGAGATATCTGTGACAATAAGGCGACCCAAGGATAAACTGCGTCCCATCTCCTAGAGTGTTCCGTACCCTGGTGAGTCCCATCCAATGGTGAGTCCCATTCTCTGGTGAGTCTCATCCACTGGCGAGTCCCATCCAGTGGTGAGCCCCATTCCCTGGTGAGTCTCATCCCCTGGTGAGTCCCATCCCCTGGTGAGTTCCGTCCCTGGTAAGTCCCATCCCCTGTGAGTCCCATCCCCTGGTGAGTCCCATCCCCTGGTGAGTCTCATCCCCTGGTGAGTCTCATCCCCTGGTGGGTTCCATCCCTGGTGAGTTCCATCCCTGGTGAGAGTCATCCCCTGTTGAGTCCAATCCAATGGTGAGTCCCATCCCCTGGTGAGTCCCATCCCCTGGTGAGTCCCATCCCCTGGTGGGTTCCATCCCTGGTGAGTCCCATCCCCTGGTGAGTCCCATCCCTGGTGAGTCCCATCAACACACCTCAGACCTTAACACAGGCGCTTCCTAACAGTGTCCCCAACAAGTTTCTTTCCTCTCTCTTCCCCTCATTCAAACTTCCCTCTAGCAGTCTAGCCTTTCCAGTCAGTGTCATTAACCTTCAACGCACTACCTTCCCCTCTTAACCTCTCCTTTACTGTGCCCACACACACGTTCATTCCCTACACTAAGCCCACGAGCATGCCCGCTCCTTGCACTGCGCCCACGAGCATGCCCGCTCCTTGCACTACGCCCACGAGCATGCCCGCTCCTTGCACTACGCCCACGAGCATGCCCGCTCCTTGCACTACCCACGACATGCCCGCTCCTTGCACTACGCCCACGCGCACGCCCGCTCCTTGCATTAAGCCCACGAGCACGCCCCCTCCTTGCACTACTCCCACGAGCACGCCCGCTCCTTGCACTACGCCCACGAGCACGCCCGCTCCTTGCACTACGCCCACGCGCACGCCCGCTCCTTGCATTAAGCCCACGAGCACGCCCGCTCCTTGCACTACGCCCACGAGCACGCCCCCTCCTTGCACTACGCCCACGAGCACGCCCGCTCCTTGCACTACGCCCACGAGCACGCCCCCTTGCACTACGCCCACGAGCACGCCCCCTCCTTGCACTACGCCCACGAGCACGCCCGCTCCTTGCACTACGCGCACGCGCACGCCCGCTCCTTGCACAAAGCCCACGAGCACGTCTGCCCCCCCTCCTTGCACCTACGCCCACCCCACGCGCCCCGCTCCTTGCACTACGCCCACGAGCACTCCCCTCCTTGCACTACACCCACAAGCACCCCCCTCCTTGCACTACTCCCACGAGCATGCCCGCTCCTTGCACTACTCCCACGAGCATGCCCGCTCCTTGCACTACTCCCACGAGCATGCCCGCTCCTTGCACTACGCCCACGAGCACGCCCCCTCCTTGCACTACTCCCACGAGCACGCCCCCTCCTTCCACTACGCCACGAGCACGCCCCTCCCTTCCACTATTCCCACGAGCCACGCCCCCCTCGCTTCCACAACGCCCGAGCACGCCCCTACTTGCACTAACATCCTCATAACCAGTTCATTTCGCCGTACAACCCTCAGGCTGCTGCTTCATCTCACCCCATCACTTCTCCGTCGCCAAATGGCCTTTCCTCCTCCCAAGACATTTCCCCTGGACGTCTTCCCAGGAGACCTCCTCCCACGACGACCCCCCTCTTAGCAAGTACCCCTCCCAGTACGTCCGCTTTTCAGGACGTTTCCCATCACTGGACGCTTCTCCCAGGACGTCCCCTTCACAGGATGTATCCCCTCTCAGGACGTCTTCTCTCAAAGAACGTTCCCATCTTAGGGCTTCCGTCGAAGGACGCCCCCTCAGGAGCTCCTCCTTCGTAGGACGCCCGTCCACACCAACCACCGGCGCAGAACTAATGATTTTCCGTTTCAAAAATGCAAATTCCGTTCTAGGAAATAATCAAATACCGTTTCTGGCTCGAAATTGAAGAGGAAATTCAGTGGTGGTAAATGTGATGGCCATTGTCGAGCAGGAGAACCTGACTGCTCTGACTGGCTGCTACCTGATGGGCTGGTTAGTGACATGTCCACCCTTACTGATGGTCCTGTCCACCCTGACTGATGATCTTGTCCACCCTGACTGATGGTCATGTCCACCCTGACTGATGATCTTGTCCACCCTGACTGATGGTCATGTCCACCCTGACTGATGGTCATGTCCACCCTGACTGATGGTCATGTCCACCAGACTGAGTGATCTTGTCCACCCGACTGATGGTTGTCCACCCAGACTGAAGGGTCCTGTTCGCACCCTGACCTGATGGCCCTGTCCACACCAGACTGAGGCCCTGCCAACCCTGACTGTATGGTCCTGTCGCACCCTGACTGATGGCCCTGACCACCCTGACTGATGGATCCTTTCCACCCTGACTGATGGCCTGTCCACACCTGACTGTATGTCATGTGTCCACCCTAAATGATGATCCTGTCCCCCTGAACTGATGGTCAATGTCCACCCATTACTGATGTTCGCTGTCACCCGACCGATGGTCCTGTACACCCTGACTGATCCCCCGTTACCCCCCCCTAAACACCCTGACTGATGATTCCTACACACCCGACAGATGGTCTCTTGTCCACCATGACTGATGGTCCTGTCCCACCCTTACTGATGGTGCGATATCCGCACCTGACTGATGGTCCTGACGAACCCTGACTGATGGTCATTCCACCCTGACTGATGGTCTGTCCCGCTGACTGAAACTTGCCTGTCCACCCTGACCTGATGGTCCTGTGCACCCTGAATGGTGGTCCTGTAACACCCTGACTTGATGGTCCTGTCCACCCTGGTATTGATGGTCCATGTACACCTGACTGATGGCCCTGGTCCACCCAGACTGAAGGTCCTGTCCATCCTGACTGATCTCATGTCCACCCTGACTGATGGTCAATATCCACCCTGACGTGTAATTGTCCTGTCCACCCCTGACTGATGGTCCTGTACACCCTAGCTGAAATGGTCCTGTATACCCTGAATGATGGTCCTGTACACCCTGACTGATGTCCGTTACAGGCCCTTACTGATGGTCCTGTACACCCTGACTGATGGTCATGTACACCCAGAACTGATGGTCCTGTCCACCCCTGACTGATGGTCATATCCACCCTGATGATGGTCCTGTCGACCCTGACTGATGTCCTGTCCACACAGACTGATGTCCTTGTACATCCCTGACTGATGGTCCATGTACACCTGACTGAAGGATACAGTAACAACGCCTGACTATAGGTCCTTAGGTACACCCTGACTGATGGTCCTGTCCACGCCTACTGAATGGTTCTGAACAACCCTGACTGATGGCCCCTGTACACAACTGACGGAAGGTACGGTATCCACCCTGACTAAATGTGCTTGTCCACCCCTGACTGAATGGCCTGTCCAACCCTGATTGATGGTCCTGTCCACCCTACTGATGGTCCTTGTCCACCCTGACTGATTGGCCGTGTCGACCCTGACTGATGGGTCCTGTCCACCCTGACTGATTGTCCTGTACACCCTGACTGATGCCCTGTCCACCTGACTGATGTTCCTGTCCACCCTGACTGATGGTCATATCCACCTTGACTGATGGTTCGTCGACCCCTGACTGGATGGTCCTGTCCACGCCCAACATATGGTCCTGTTACACCCGGACTGATGGTCCTGTCCACCCCTGCTGATGGTCCTGTCCACCCTGACTGATGGTCCTTTCCACCATGACTGATGGTCCTGGTCCACTCCTGACTGATGGTCATGTCCACCCAGACGATGTCATGTACACCCGGACTGATGGCCCTGGTCCCCACCCTGAGCTGATGGTCCTTTCACCCTGACTGATGTCCATGTCCACCCTGACTGATGTCCTGTCCACCCTGACTGATGGTCATGTCCACTCCTGACTGAAGGTCCTGTCCACCCTGACATATGGTCCTGTAACACCCTTGACTGATGGTCCTATCCACCCTGACAGGATGGTCCCTTCCACCCTGACTGATGGTCCTGTCCACTCCTTGTTGATGTTCCTGTCCACCTCTGACTGATTTGGGGTCCAGTCCAACCCTGACTGATGTCCTGTCCACCCTGACGATGGTCCTGTCCACCCTGTCTGATGGGTCCTGTCCACCCTGACTGATGGTCCTGTCCACCCTGACTATGGGTCCTGTCCCACCCTGGACTGATATGTCCTGTCCACCCTGACTGATGACCTGTCCACCCTGACTGATGGTCCTGTCCACCCTGACTGATGGTCCTGTCCACCCTGACTGATGGTCCTGTCCACCCTGACTGATGGTCCTGTACACCCTGACTGATGGTCATGTACACCCTGACTGATGGTCCTGTCCACCCTGACTGATGGTCCTGTCCACCCTGACTGATGGTCCTGTCCACCCTGACTGATGGTCCTGTCCACCCTGACTGATGGTCCTGTACACCCTGACTGATGGTCATGTACACCCTGACTGATGGTCCTGTCCACCCTGACTGATGGTCCTGTCCACCCTGACTGATGGTCCTGTACACCCTGACTGATGGTCATGTACACCCTGACTGATGGTCATGTACACCCTGACTGAAGGTACAGTAGGGATAACAACATTAATCGTGATGACACTATGTTTAGCGCTATGATAGAAATAACAGCAGTAACTGTTATTGTAATAACAGCAGTAACTGTTATTGTAATAACAGCAGTAACTGTTATTGTAATAACAGCAGTAACTGTTATTGTAATAACAGCAGTAACTGTTATTGTAATAACAGCAGTAACCACGATAGCATCATGGAGGGCGCGTTGATGATCAGTTTGTCCACTCACAAGTCATCATTGCTATCAGCATCAATTAATATTAATGTATCCATCGTCAGTCGTAATTAAACATTAATTACCTCATAAGTTACTAACATATTCTTAATAGTTACGACCACGGCTTCAGTCGGCACAACCAGAAGGGCTTTACCAGCCTGTTCTTCACTTATAACACTTGTTCTTCTGTCATCTTAACATCTGTTCTTCACTTATACCACTTGTTCTTCAATTATCATAACACATGTTCTCTTATACGCCACCTGTTCTCCAGTACACCACCTGTTCTCCAGTTCACCACCTGTTCTCCAGTTCACCACCTGTTCTCTAGTTCACCTGTTCTCCATTTCACCACCTGTTCTCCAGTTCACCACCTGTTCCCCACCTGTTCTCCAGTTCACCAACTCTTCTCCAGTTCACCCGTTTTGCAGTTTACCACTTGTTCTCCACCTGTTCTCCAGTTCACCACCTGTTCTCCAGTTCACCATCTGTTCTCCAGTTCACCACCTATTCTCCAGTTCACCACCTGTTTCCCACCTGTTCTCCAGCTCACCACCTGTTCTCCAGTTTACCATCTGTTCTCCAGTTCAGTACCTGTTGTCTAGTTCACCACCTGTTCTTCGGTTCCCCACCTGTTCTCCAGTTCACTTGTTCTCCAGTTCGCCACCTGTTCTTCGTTCACCACCTGTTCCCCATCTGTTCTCCAGTTCACCACTTGTTCTCTAATTGAACACCTGTTTTGCAGTTCCCCACCTGTTCTCCAGTTCACCTGTTCTCCAGTTCACCTGTTCTCCATTTCACCACTTGTTCTCCAGTTCACCATCTGTTTTCCAGTTCACCACTTGTTCTCCAGTTCACCACTTGTTCGCCAGTTCACCTGTTCTGCAGTTCATCTGTTCCCCACCTGTTCTCCAGTTCACCACTTGTTCTCCAGTTCACCATCTGTTCTCCAGTTCACCACTTGTTCTCCAGTTCACCACTTGTTCTCCAGTTCACCTGCTCTGCAGTTCATCTGTTCCCCACCTGTTCTCCAGTTCACCAATTGTTCTCCAGTTCACCACTTGTTCTCCAGTTCACCACCTGTTCTCCAGTTCACCACTTGTTCTGGAGTTCACCACCTGTTCTCCAGTTCACCACTTGTTCTCCAGTTCACCACTTGTTCTCCAGTTCACCACCTGTTCTCCAGTTCAGCACCTGTTCTCCAGTTCACCACTTGTGCTCCAGTGCACCACCTGTTTTCCAGTTCACCACCTGTTCTTCAGTTCACCACCTGTTCTGCAATTCACCACCTGTTCTCCAGTTCTTCACTTGTTCTCCAGTTCACCACCTGTTCTCCAGTTCACCACCTGTTCTCCAGTTCACCACCTGTTCTCCAGTTCACCTGTTCTCCAGTTCACCACCTGTTCTCCAGTTCACCACCTGTTCTGCAGTTCACCACCTGTTCTCCAGTTCACTACCTGTTCTCCAGTTCACCACCTGTTCTGCAGTTCACCACCTGTTCTCCAGTTCACCACCTGTTCTCTAGTTCACCACCTGTTCTCCAGTTCACTACCTGTTCTCCAGTTCACCACCTGTTCTCCAGTTCACCACCTTTTCTTCAGTTCATCACTTGTTCTCCAGTTCACCACCTGTTCTCCGGTTCACCACCTATTCTCCAGTTCACCACCTGTTCTCCAGTTCACCACCTGTTCTCCAGTTCACCACCTCTTCTCCAGTTCACCACCTGTTCTCCAGTTCACTTCATGTTCTCCAGTTCACCACCTGTTCTCCAGTTCACCCCTTTACTTCAGTTCACACCTGTTCTCCAGTTCACCACCTGTTCTCCAGTTCACCACCTATTCTCCAGTTCACCACCTTTTCTTCAGTTCATCACTTGTTCTCCAGTTCACCACCTTTACTTCAGTTCACCACCTGTTCTCCGGTTTCACCACCTATTCTCCAGTTCACCACCTGTTCTCCAGTTCACCACCTGTTCTGCAGTTCACCACCTGTTCTCCAGTTCACCACCTGTTCTCCAGTTTACCACCTGTTCTCCAGTTCACTTCCTGTTCTCCAGTTCACCACCTGTTCTCCAGTTCACCACCTTTACTTCAGTTCACCACCTGTTCTCCAGTTCACCACCTGTTCTCCAGTTCACCACCTGTTCTCCAGTTCACCACCTTTTCTTCAGTTCATCACTTGTTCTCCAGTTCACCACCTGTTCTGCAGTTCACCACCTGTTCTGCAGTTCACCACCTGTTCTCCAGTTCACCACCTGTTCTCCAGTTCACCACCTGTTCTCCAGTTCACTTCCTGTTCTCCAGTTCACCACCTGTTCTCCAGTTCACCACCTGTTCTCCAGTTCACCACCTGTTCTCCAGTTCACCACCTGTTTTCCAGTTCACCACCTGTTCTCCAGTTCACCACCTGTTCTCCAGTTCACCACCTGTTCTCCAGCTCACCACCTGTTCTCCAGTTCACCACCTGTTCTCCAGTTCACCACCTGTTCTCCAGCTCACCACCTGTTCTCCAGTTCACCACCTGTTCTCCAGTTCACCACCTGTTCACTTCTGCGTTTTCCAAATGTATAAAATTTTATTATTCGCTATTTTTGGTTATGGCAGGTTATGGTAGAGTTGCTTGTGTCAACCCTGACCTGCAATTATGAGACAGTAACGTATAATGAAAACAGGCGGTTACGTCTGGCAGTGAGGGCGTATTATGCCGAGCGTTCGTTTTCCCGCGATCACTAAAAAGTAAGTGAAGGATTGACTGTCTTACGAAGTCTTGAGAGTTTGGATTTTGGTTTTAAATGGGAATTTACTAATTCCTCCTTTAAACTATTGACAATTTTCACTTTCCCAAGGAAAAAAATGTTAATTATATTTATGCGGAGGCTCTAAACCAGTAGGGATCATGCAACTCTTTGTTAAATAAAAAAAATTAAATATCTCGCTTGCTTTCAACCTCACCAAGTTAAATTATCTTTACACCCTTCTCCCTCTTCATTCTTTCCCCCTTCTCTTCCTTATTCTCCATTTTCCCTTTGTCCTCTTACGTTCTTCTCCCTTTCCTGTCACCCCTGCAGCAGGGTGTGTTCGCTGGTGCCTGGTACTAACACATGATAGTGAGCCTCCTGATGCTTGTATTATCACTCACACTAGCGAAAGCCGAAAAGTTTTCCTGGGCAGCGTCTGGAAGGCACCACCGAGGCCATTGTGAGAACCATGGTGCCATCTCTTCTCTGTGGCACTGTTTCTAGTGGGAACGGCGAGAGAAACAGAGATAGCAGCCAGTACAGACCGGGACATTGATGACACAGACGGTCACAAAGACACGGCCTGACCGAGACACAGACCAGGCAGATTAGGGTGTAGAAGGGTGGATGATTTGAAAATTAAGAGGTATAGAAGATGCAAAAAAAATGCTGGAGGGAAAAATAGTGGAAGTCTTATGTAGTGTGAGGGATGGATGGGACAGAGACAGTAGTTACAAATCGAAGAGAATATGGAATGTGTTGGTGCAGGTGATAGTGCACAAAAGTAACTAAAAGAGAATTCCGCTGAAAGGAGTGGTGGACGATTACGTAAATTATTTAAGATAATGGAAAAATCAACTGGAAAAGATAGTGAACTGTGAGCAGGATGTGTTAATAAAGAGGGGAAGTGGAGGCAGGGAAGGAGTACAAAGTAGAGGTAGGGGATACGAGCTTAAAATGGATAGTGGGGAAACGAAGAAGGGGCATGAGGCAGAAAAAGGGAGGGGAAGAAATAGGCAGGAGAATGACCTCCATTCTTTACCCTCTTACTCGAGACATTTGCGAGCAGTTTCTCCCTCAGAGGCATTGTTCAGATTTTTTCTCTTCTCATTGTATTCGTGATGGGTGAAATACTGTCAATATGTTGTGCAGAGAGGCAGCAGAAAGAAAAGAAAGGGAGAGAGAGAGAGAGAGGGGAGATGGGGAAATGAGAGAGTAACTAAGGAAAGAGGGAGGGAGGTGCTAGAGCCGTAAAGGTATGGAGGGGTGTGGTAGGGAGTGAGAGAGGGGGAGCCGAGAGAGGAAGGAATAGGAGGTAAAGATAAAAAGTGAGGAAAAGAAGGGAAGAGGAGGGGATAAGAAAAGGGCCAGAGGGAGAGAGAACAATGTAGTAAGCCTGAAGATGGGAATGGGCAAGGATAGATGGATGACCAGGCAAAGAGAGAAGGAAAAAAGGATAGTAGTAAAAAAAGGTAATTAGTGTGCGTGATATAACCTATTTGTAATTACTGTACTTGCTGGTGTTCTCTTCTATTGTTAACAATTCTTACAATTGTCAAGCTTTCATTGCCGGTGGTGTAACCCGCAAATAGAACGAAACGAATACGTGAAAGACTTGGGAATAACTGTGTCAGCTGATCTTTCTTTCAAAGAACATAATAAGACAAAGGTCACGACAGCCAGGACAATGACAAGGTGGGTATTGAGAACCTTCAAAACAACGTAAATAGTGCCAGTAGTGACACTTTCAAAACTGCTAGTGCTCCCTCATCTGGAATATTGCTCAGTGTTGACGGCTCCGTTCAAGGCAGGAGAAATATCAGAGCTTGAGCAAATACAGACAGCGTTTACGGCCCGCATAGAGCTAGTGAAGCATTTAAATTACTGGGAACGCCTTAAAGTCTTGAATTCATACTCACTGGAGCGTTTGAAAGAGAGAGATATATATGATAATACGAGTAAATACCTGGAAAGTACCTGAGGGCCTGGTCCCAAATCTACACACCGCCATAACAGTATCCTGGTGCGAGAAATATGGGAAGAACTGCCCAAAAGAAAAAAAATCCAGTGAAAAGCAAGGGTGCAGTAGGCACAGTAAGGGAACACTATATCAACATTCGTTTCCCCAGATTATTCAGCATCTTACCAGAATATATAAGAAACTCGGCTGGAACAAGTATAGAAGTCTTCAAGAGAAAAATGGACAAGTATCTTCACCAGGGGCAGCGGGCCTCCAGCAACAACAGCCTGATTGACCAGGCTAGCACGAGACGAGCCTAGTCCATGGCTGGACTTCGGGAGTAGAAAGACTCTCGAAACTCGTCAAAGTATATCAAAGGTATAAAGGTAAGGACTCGCTTGTGGTGGTAGTCTTGGCTCCTAGACTCGCCTCTTTACCTCCTCATATCTACTCATAAAACTCCTCCACGTACAGCTCATTCCACTTCCCTACTAGCCTGGGACGGAATATTTTTTTTCTATACTTTTAATTCATCTGGCCTTTTACCTTACCTTCTGGTCTTTGCGTTTTAAATCCTGTCCCTCTCCATTCTATCAGTCTTATCCGTCCTATCAATACCTCTTTGAGTATTTCTGTATATTGGAATCAAGTCTTTTCGGAGTCGCCCGGTTTAATTTCTTTTAACCTTTCATGTGTCTAATTAGGTTGCAAACCTCTGGGTCTCCCCATGCACCTTAACGTGTTTGATTAGATTGAGAGTTCTCCCAAGCTGCAATTATCACCATATCTTATTACTTCACCGTCGATCAAGTGAAGCGGTTACATGGCTGAATATTATCACCGTGTGAGGAATATCTTGAGGGATACCTATTGGATATACCTTTTGAAATGCCTCTCTGTGAGGCATACCATGAGGCATACCTCCACCTCACTGGATGTTTTCGCATCCTGCCAAAGCCTCTATTGCATTATGAGAAGACAAAGGAGAGGAGTGAAGAAGGAATCTGGAGTTAGTGGCGCCGTGTCTGACAAAGTGCGAGGATCAGCTGGTGATCCAGCGACAGCCACCTACAGCGAGGAAGCCTGAGTGCTGCTGGGACGCTCTCCAAGAACAGCGGAGAATTTTGTGAGCAGTGTCCTGGATTTATCCCTTTAAGTTTCCGTTCCTTCATCTAGTGATATCTTCCCTCCTATAATTTTCACAGAAGTGTAACAGACTGCTGACGTAATTAACAGTAGTAACTGTATACTAAGATTTTGCATCACTGTGTCCTTTCAGATAGGAAATAGGCTTAATGTAAAGAGGCTTTCAATTTCTCCATTTAACCTGCCCCATTAATTTCTCTTCCACCCTTTTATGTTACAGTACCATGTTTGACATTCTGAGTTGTGCAGTAAGATCACAGTAAATGGGTGTCACAATAAGCAGGAGAATCACTGTGGAAAAAATTGGTGAATTTCAAAGGGCTTTTGTGATTTTTACAGTTCCTTGATCATGTGAAAAATCACGAATGCGCTTCAAAATTCCTTATTTTTTTCATTTTTTTTTTGCATTCTGACTTGAGTACAAGAATCTGTATAGAGGTGATTAAAGTTTGAGGGTAATTACCAGTTAATTAGCAATTAACTGAATAATTAGGCCAGACCAGAAGTCTTGGAAGTTATAGCCCCTTGCGGTCTAACACCCTCTGACATCTCCTAATACTCTTCTGATAAATACAAATATTTGTAGTATTCACACTGCTAACACCACCTTTACGCACAAGAACGTACACACTTCCTCACACAACACACACACACACACACACACACACACACACACACACACACACACATGTCAAGAAACTAGAGAAAGTGCAAAGGTTTGCGACAAAGTTAGTTCCAGAGCCAAGGGGAATGTCCTATGAAGAAAGGTTAAGGGAAATCGGCCTGACGACACTTAAGGACAGGAGGGTCAGGGGAGACATGATAATGATATATAAAATACTGCGCGGAATAGACAAAGTGGACAAAGACAGGATGTTCCAGGGATGGGACACAGAAACAAGAGGTCACAATTGGAAGTTGAAGACACAGATGAGTCAGATAGATATTAGGAAGTTTTTTTTCAGTCATAGAGTTGTCAGGCAGTGGAATAGCCTAGAAAATGACGTAGTGGAGGCAGGAACCATACATAGTTTTAAGACGAGGTTTGATAAAGCTCATGGAGCGGGGAGAGAGAGGACCCAGTAGCAACCGGTGAAGAGGCGGGGCCAGGAGCTAAGACTCGACCCCTGCAACCACAAATAGGTGAGTACACACACACACTCAGACACTCTTACTCGAAGTACACGTGACATCCTGTTGCCTGCAGTTTACCTATTGTCGGTTCCGTGGGGGAAAGGCGGTCACTGCAACTGATTAATCGGCCTGTTGGTGATGG
>NC_069419.1:3043156-3048156 GCF_026875155.1 Cherax quadricarinatus | reverse complement strand
ATGAAGCTAAAGGGGAAACTTATGATGAAAGAAAGCAGGAGGAGAAAAAAGCAATTGAAGACATCATGAAGGTGATAGGCGAGGGGGACATGACCCAGGTGGCAAATTTTCAGAGAATCGGGTGGTTCACAAAGAAAAGGAATCAGCCTCTCAAAGTAATTTTCAAGGCAGGAGAAAGCACGGCTGAGAGGCAAACAGGAGTTCCGGAGTGTGTACCTCGATCGAGACAGAACACAGGACGAAAGGAAGACGATGAAAGAGAGAATTCAAAAACGAAAGGAGAAATGGGAGGAAATGAAAAAGGAGAGCAGAATAACCCAGGATCAAATGGAAGGACAAGCACACCCCCCAGAAACGCCTGCACAAGGACTCCAGCCATGACACCCCCAACGCAACTGAACAATCCAAACCAACCATCACACACCGATCCCTCTGTTCCCACCCCCCGCACCACAGTTACAGTATTAGAACAGAAGTTGAAGGTTTGGTACACAAATGCAGATGGATTAACGAATGAACATGAGGAATGGCAAGAAAGAATCAACGAGAAGTCCCCTGACATCATAGCAGTTACAGAAACAAAACTCACGGAGACAATAACAGATGCAATCTTCCCACCAGGATACCAGATCATGAGGAAAGATAGAAGGGGCAGAGGGGGAGGTGGGGTTGCTCTGCTCGTAAAAAACAGATGGAAATTCGAGAAAATGGAAGGCATAGATGAGACGAGAGAAAGAGACTACATAGCAGGTACAGTTCAGTCTGGGGAACACAAAGTGGTCATTGCAGTGATGTATAATCCACCACAGAACTGCAGGAGGCCAAGAGAGGAATATGAAGAGAGCAACAGAGCAATGGTGGACACACTTGCTGAGGTGGCAAGAAAAAGCTCACTCCAGCAGAGCAAAGTTGCTGGTTATGGGGGATTTCAACCACAGGGAGATTGACTGGGAAAACCTGGAGCCACATGGGGGTCCCGAAACATGGAGAGCCAGGATGTTGGTCGTGGTGCTGGAAAACCTCATGCACCAACATGTTAAGGACACTACCAGAGTGAGAGGGGATGATGAACCAGCAAGATTGGACCTTGTGTTCACCTTGGGCAGTTCAGACATTGAGGACATCAAGTATGAGAGTCCTCTAGGAGCTAGCGACCACGTGGTTCTGTGCTTTGAATACATAGTAGAGCTGCAAGTGGAGAGAATAACAGGAGTTGAATGGGAAAAGCCTGACTATAAAAGAGGGGACTACATAAGGTTGAAGAACTTTCTGCGGGAGGTCCAGTGGGACAGAGAACTGGCAGGAAAACCAGTAAATGAAATGATGGAATATGTAACAACAAAATGCAAGGAGGCAGTGGAAAGGTTTATTCCCAAGGGCAACAGTAACAACGGGAAGACCAGAACGAGCCCCTGGTTTACCCGATGGTGTAAGAAGGCAAAAACAAAGTGCAATAGAGAATGGAAAAAGTACAGAAGGCAGAGAACACACGAAAATAGGGAGATCAGTCGCAGAGCCAGGAATGAGTATGCACAGGTAAGGAGGGAGGGCCCAGCGACAGTATGAAAATGACATAGCATCGAGAATCAAGACTGACCCGAAACTGTTGTATAGCCACATCAGGAGGAAGACAACAGTCAAAGACCAGGTGATCAGATTAAGGACAGAAGGTGGGGGAAATCACAAGAAATGATCAGGAGGTATGTGAGGAGCTGAACAGGAGATTTAAGGAAGTTTTTACAGTAGAGACAGGAAGGGCTGTGGGAAGACAGCACAGAAGGGAACATCAAGAGGGAATATACCAACAAGTGTTGGATGACATACGAACAACCGAGGAGGAGGTGAAGAAGCTCTTAAGTGACCTTGGGCACCTCAAAGGGATGGGACCGGACAACATCTCCCCATGGGTCCTTAGAGAAGGAGCAGAGATGCTGTGCGTGCCTCTAACCACAATCTTCAACACATCCTTTGAAACTGGGCAAATACCTGAGAAATGGAAGACAGCTAATGTAGTCCCCATATTTAAGAAAGGAAAAAAGAAACGAGGTGCTAACTACAGACCTGTGTCTCTGACATGTATTGTGTGCAAAGTCATGGAGAAGATTATCAGGAGGAGAGTGGTGAAACACCTGGAAAGGAACAAGATTATAAATGAAAACCAGCATGGGTTCATGGAAGGCAAATCGTGTATCACAAACCTCCTGGAGTTTTATGACAAGGTAACAGAAGTAAGACACGAGAGAGAGGGGTGGGTAGATTGCGTTTTCCTAGACTGCAGGAAGGCCTTTGACACAGTTCCCCACAAGAGATTAGTGCAGAACCTGGAAGATCAGGCGCATGTAACAGGGAAGGCACTGCAATGGATCAGGGAATACCTGACAGGGAGGCAGCAACGAGTCATGGTACGTGAAGAGGTATCACAGTGGGCGCCTGTGATGAGCGGGGTCCCACAGGGGTCAGTTCTAGGACCAGTGCTATTTTTGTTATATGTGAACGACATGATGGAAGGAATAGACTGAAGTGTCCCTGTTTGCAGATGATGTGAAGTTGATGAGAAGAATTAAATCGGATGAGGATGAGGCAGGACTGCAAAGAGACCTGGACAGGCTGGACTTGTGGTCCAGTAACTGGCTTCTCGAATTCAATCCAGCCAAATGCAAAGTCATGAAGATTGGGGAGGGGCAAAGAAGACCGCAGACAGAGTATAGGCTAGGTGGACAAAGACTACAGACCTCACTCAGGGAGAAAAACCTTGGGGTGCCATAACACGAGCACATCACGGAGGCACATCAACTAAATAACTGCTGCAGCATACGGGCGCCTGGCAAACCTGAGAATAGCGTTCCGATACCTTAATAAGGAATCGTTCAAGACACCGTACACTGTGTATGTTAGGCTCATACTGGAGTATGCAGCACCAGTCTGGAACCCACACCTGGTCAAGCACATCAAGAAGTTAGAGAAAGTACAAAGGTTTGCAACAAGGCTAGTCCCAGAGCTCAGGGGAATGTCGTACGAAGAAAGGTTGAGGGAAATCGGACTGACGACACTGGAGGACAGAAGGGTCAGGGGAGACATGATAATGACCTACAAGATACTGCGGGGAATAGACAAGGTGGACAGAGATAGGATGTTCCAGAGAGGGGACACAGGGACAAGGGGTCACAACTGGAAGCTGAAGACTCAGACGAGTCACAGGGACGTTAGGAAGTATTTCTTCAGTCATAGAGTTGTCAGGAAGTGGAATAGCCTAGGAAGTGAAGTAGTGGAGGCAGGAACCATACATAGTTTTAAGAAGAGGTATGATACAGCTCAGAAAGCAGAGAGAGAGAGGACCTAGTAGCGATCAGTGAAGAGGCGGGGCCAGGAGCTGAGTCTCGACCCCTGCAACCACAATTAGGTGAGTACAATTAGGTGAGTACACACACACACATGCTGCTCTTGCTAGCTACCATAGGTAAAGTAATTAAAAGTGGGTCATTGTTTCCATGGACTAATTGTTCGAAGCGAATTGAAAAAGCTGGAATTACTCTAAATTTGTTGACAGTGATAAATATCAAAGTCAGTGTAAAGTAATTATTGCTGTTTGGAAGGACTCAGTGTACGCTAGTCTGTGGGACAGTCGAGGAAGAAGGAATAGACTGATAGACCTTCCTGGTGAATGACAGTGGAGAGTGTTATGGTAACAGTCTTGTGAGAGTCAAAATATCTATCTGGGGTTTCTTTACTTCTTTGTCAAAGCCTAGAGTAAGTTTGGAATAGTTTAATATTTGATCTGGAGTTGAGTAAATTGTTTAAGAGTATTCTTGTATGGAGATATTAAGCTGTACGGGGAGATGATAATTTCTTGGTTCTAGTGAGAATATGGGTTCACTTTATCTAGTGCAGATGTGCTTACAGATGTAGTAGTCCTCCAGCTCTTTCCTTATCGTTCCTGACATGATAACGGTTCAGAACTGACCGAAACGTCGCCGGAAGTCTCCTTTCCAAATTATGAGTTGTGGCTTTTCCACTTATTGTTCAGCATTCATTGGTGTAATGGAGACGTCTTCCGAACTTTTCACTGTTGCAACGTTTTTACCTCTGAGGTAGAGCTTTTTCACGTTACGTTTCGCTCTTTGTAGAGCTTACTAACATTTACTCTTCCTTCTTTCAGTTTTGACAGCCGTTTGCTATTTGCATCCATTTATTTACAATAGATTATTATTTTTTGGGTGTTATTTCCGTAATTAAATATGCAAATGGTGTATTGATAATAGTATCCTCTTGTCGTCCATCCCGGTGGTAAATCCCTACCAAGTTTGCAAGAGCAGGATCAAGCGAGGAGCAGCCAGCATACAATACCAGTATTTTGTGTCTGCCTTAATTACGCTCTCGCGAATTTTCCGAACAGATGTTCTATCAGTTAGGTGTATGTTTAAGGATTGCTGCTGGTGGGGCCTTGGTGTTGATGGGGAATTTAGGTGGTGCTGGTGGGGTGTTGGTGGAGGATTTAGGTGGTGCTCTAGTTAACTGCTACCTTCATCTTTCCAAACACAAAAAACTGACTCTGTCGTATTAAATGGAGAGAGAGAGAGAGATAGAGAGAGAGAGAGAGAAATACCTTTGATATAACGTTGAAGGCTTTCGAGAGTTTTCCTGTTCTCGCAACCCGGCCCTGGGGCAGGCTAATCTGGTGCTTGCTTGATCATCTAGGCTTTAGCTACCGGAGACCCGCTGGTCCATATATCCATAACAGCCTGGTTGATCTGTAGCTTGCCTGGGAGAGGTATATGTTCAATTTCCTCCTGAAAGCTTCTACACTTGTTCCGTCAGTATTTCTGATATTTTGTCGCAGTGTTAAAGAGTCTAGGGCTACAGATGTTGATACAATATTCTCATATTGTACCTGCGGCGCCTCTGTTTTCCACTGGGTTTATTTTATATTTCCTCCCATTTCTCACTCCAGTATGTTGTTATGACATTGTACAGATTTGGGACAAGGTCGTCAAGTCAAGAGA
>NC_069419.1:3025656-3038156 GCF_026875155.1 Cherax quadricarinatus | reverse complement strand
TACAGGAAGGTGTATCTCGACCGCGACAGAACACAAGAAGAAAGGCAGAAACTGAGAGAGATGGTACAAAGGCGAAAGGAGGAAAGAGAGGGGATGGAGAAGACAGACAGGAGATCCCAGACCCAGGAAGAAGATCAAATACAGCCTCCCTCACAACTTCCTATAGAAGCCTCCCAACCAGGTCAACCCCAGTGCAACCAAACACTCTAAATCAAAACACCCATGCCACATCCAATGCCCCACCCACTACATTACAAACTCCACCCCCACAGCAACAACCCATAGTTCCCTACCAGGTCTCCCACTTCCCCAGCCCCAATACACCTCCCAGACCACAGTCTTAGAAAAGAAGTTGAAGGTGTGGTATACAAATGCGGATGGAATAACAAACAAGTATGAGGAGTGGCACGAAAGAATCAAGGAGACATCCCCAGACATAATAGCACTCACAGAAACAAAACTCACCAGAATAATAACAGATTCAATCTTTCCATCCGGATATCAAATCCTCAGGAAAGACAGAGGGAGGAGAGGGGGATTAGGAGTTGCACTGCTCATTAAAAACCAGTGGGGTTTTGAGAAAATGGAAGGAATGGATGGCACGGGCGAAAGGGACTACTAGTAGGAACAATCCAGTCTGAGGGACATAAGGTGATAATTGCAGTAATGTACAACCCACCACAGAACTGCAGGAGGCCAAGAGAAGAATATGATGAGAGCAACAGAGCAATGATCGACACACTAACCGAGGTGGCCAGGAGAGCACACATGGGGGGAGCAAAGTTACTAATTATGGGTGATTTCAATCACAAGGAGATTGACTGGGAAAACCTGGAGCCTCATGGGGGTCCCGAAACATGGAGAGCCAAGATGATGGATGTGGTACTGGAAACCCTCATGCATCAACATGTTAGAGACACTACCAGAGAGAGAGGAGAGGATGAACCAGCAAGACTGGACCTTGTATTCACCTTGAGTAGTTCGGACATTGAGGGTATCATGTATGAAAGGCACCTGGGAGCTAGTGATCATGTGGTTCTGTGCTTCGACTACATAGTTGAGCTCCAAGTGGAGAGAGTAGCAGGAATAGGCTGGGAAAAACCAAACTACAAAAGGGGGAACTACTCAGGCATGAGGAACTTCCTTCAAGACATTCAGTGGGAGAGGGAACTGACAGGAAAACCAGTACAAGAAATGATGGACTATGTGGCAACAAAATGCAAGGAGGCAGAGGAAAGAGGTTTGTTACCAAGGAAACAGAAATAATGGGAAGAACAGAACGAGTCCTTGGTTCACCCAAAGGTGTTAGGGATCAAAAACTAGGTGTTGGGGAATGGAAAAGGTACAAGAAGACAGAGAACTCAGGAAAATAAGAGATTAGCCGAAGAGCCAGAAACGAATATGCACAGATAAGAAGGGAGGGCTCAGAGACAATATGAAAATGACATAGCATCAAAAGTAAAGACGGCCCTGAAGCTGTTGTACAGCCACATCAGGAGGAAAACAACAGTCAAGGACCAGGTAATCAGACTGAGGAAGGGTGATGGGAAATTCACAAGAAACGACCGAGAGGTATGTCAGGAGCTCAACACAAAAATTTAAAGAGGTATTCACAGTGGAAACCAGTAGGACTCCAGGAAATCGAACAGGGGGGGCACACCAGCAAGTGCTGGATGAGGTACATAAAAACCAAGGAGGAGGTGAAGAAGCTGCTATGCGAACTTGACACCTCAAATGCGGTGGGACCAGACAACATCTCTCCATGGGTCCTTAAAGGGGGAGCAGAGATATTGTGTGAGCCATTAACAAAGATCTTCAACACATCATTTGAAACTGGGCAACTCCCTGAGGTATGGAAAATGGCAAATGTAGTCCCAATTTTTAAAAAGGGAGACAGACATGAGGCACTAAACTACAGACCTGTTTTCACTAACGTGTATAGTATGCAAGGTCATGGAGAAGATCATCAGGAGGAGAGTAGTGGAGCACCTGGAAAGAAGCAAGTGTATAATTGACAACCAGCACGGGTTCAGGGAAGGAAAATCCTGTATCACAAACCTACTAGAGTTTTTTGACAAGGTGACAGAAGTAAGACAAGAGAGAGAGGGGGGATCGACTGCATATTTTTGGACGCAAGAAGGCCTTCGACACAGTTCCTCACAAGAGGTTACTGCAAAAGCTAGAGGATCAGGCACACATAACAGGAAAGGCACTGCTATGGATCAGAGAATACCTACAGGGAGGCAACAACGAGTCATGGTACGCGACGAGGTGTCAGAGTGGGCGCCTGTGACAAGCAGGGTTCCACAGGGGTCAGTCCTAGGACCTGTGCTGTTCTTGGTATATGTGAACGAATAACGAGGGATAGACTCGAAATGTCCCTTTTTTGCAGAGATGTAAGTTAATGAGAAAACCAAATCGGGTAGGGGAAAAGCCGGACTCAAAGAACCGGACAGGCTACAAACCTGGGCCACAACGGCCCTTCAATTTAACCCTGCCAAATGCAAATCATGAAAATTGGGGGAAAGGGGAAAAAAACCGCAGACACAATATAGTTTAGTGGCCAAAGACTGCAAACCTCACTCAAGGAAAAAGATCTGGGGGGGAGTATAACACCGAGCATATCTCCCCAGGCGGACATCAATCAAAAAACTGCTGCAGCATACGGGCGCCCTGGCAAACCTACGGATAGCGTTCCGATACCTCAGTAAGAATTCGTTTAAGACTCTGTATACCATTTACGTCAGGCCCATACTGGAGTATGCAGCACCAGTTTGGAATCCACACCTAGTCAAGCACGACAAGAAATTAGAAAAGTGCAAAGGTTTGCAACAAAGACTAGTCCCAGACTGCGGGATTGTCCTACAAGAAAGGTTGAGGGAAATCGGCCCCGACGACACTGGAGGACAGGAGGGTCAGGGAGACATTTATAACGACATATAAAAATACTGCGCGGAATAGACAAAGGGGGACAAAGACGGGATGTTCCAGAGAAAGGGGCACAGACAAAAGAGATCACATGGAAGTTGAAGACTCAGATGAATCAAAGGGATGTTAGGAAGTATTTCTTCAGTCATTGAGTAGTCAGGCCGTGGAATAGCCTAGAAAGTGACGTAGTGGAGGCGGGAACCATACATAGTTTTAAGGCGAGGTATGATAAAGCTCATGGAGCAGGGAGAGAGAGGACCTAGTAGCAATCAGCGAAGAGGCGGGGCCAGGAGCTGTGACTCGACCCCTGCAACCACAAATAGGTGAGTACAAATAGGTGAGTACACACACAACATACACACTGCCGAGTAAACCTCACCAAATGAACATTCTTGTTTTTCTAACCTCGATAAACCGCCCGGGATTGGCCAGCGGTTAAATTTGCCTGCAATCATGTCTTTTGCTTTGGCTGGTGACCTCTCTTGACCCCCGTCACTGTTATTATTATTATTAAAGATTAGCCGGTATTCTCCCGGCCCGGGCCTTTTCCAAGTGGTGGCCCGGCCTTGGCTCCCTCTTTAGGGAGTGTCTGAGACCTAAGTCTCCCATGGGAGGAGGCACAAGTACCTCCTCATCTTTGGGACCAACTGTCCCCAGGCCTAGCCACAAGCTAGGCCTCTCTGGTCTGCCATCCCCGCCCCAAGGGGACTAATGGCTCGGGCTCAGGCACCTACCCTACCCTAGAAGGGTTAGGCATGGTGTCGATGCCCCGTCACTGTGGGATAGGAGAAGGCGAGGTAAGGCGGACTGAGGCAGAGCACTGTGACAGAGGTGCGAGCGACAAGGGATCAAGAAACGATGGGATGGTTTGAGAAACATAATATATACCGTAATATTCAGTGTTTGGTGTAATTCTGAAAACTTTCTCTGGGTTATTACTCTCTCTCATAACTGCTCCATGAACAGTCATACTATTTCGTGGCTTATTTTCGCTAACAGTGTACTGAAGCTTTCTTCAAGACTAAGAGGTAAATATAAGTGATGGAATTTGCTTTGGATTTCCATAAATGATGAAAATCGTACTTTGAGTGTCTTAATTTATCTGGAGTGATGACAGTTCTTGCTGTGCAAAACTTACTTACTTGCAAACTAACATTTACTTCCCGAGGAGGTGGCGTATAGTATCCATTATGGGATGAGCTTCGCGTTACATTAAGCAGCCAAAACTGGCTGCTCAGCAGCCGCTGAGAAAGTATCTTTAACTGTTCTCTCGTGAGTCAAACCTCACACAGCTTCTACGTCACTGATAAATTAGACACATGTGCAACTCTTGGGTATCTTTATTGAGGAAACGTTTCGCCACACAGTGGCTTCATCAGTCCATACAAAGGAGAATCTTGAAGAACAGGAGGAGAATGAGGTAATCAGTCCCTCAACCTTGAGTCGATGTGGTCAGTCCATCAATCTTGAATAGAATACGGCATACGTGCTGAGAAGGAGCTTATAAACCGTTGGCAGGAGAGGTGCAGCAGTCATAGGTCGTGTCACATTTGTTCAATGTGGAAGTAGGTCGTGCCCAAGAATTAGGCAAGCGACGAATTCCCAAGTATTAAGATCCCAAGAAGTTGCAGTGTCTGACAGGTTTGTAGATGAATGGTTCAGAGAACCGACATGTTGATAAATTAGACACATGTGCAACTCTTGGGTATCTTTATTGAGGAAACGTTTCGCCACACAGTGGCTTCATCAGTCCATACAAAGGAGTAAGTGTCCTCCTTAGACGTCTCGTGTACCTTCCTGGCTTCTGCAGTAGTTCTCCGACATCCAGACTGAGTTTACATCCTGGGATATATATCGTCTCGTTCTTAAACTCTGGAATTTGCATATTCTCAATATTTCAACTTAAGTTTTTTTTTTTTTTTATTTTTTTTAAGTGATCGAGTGCAAAATTTTTTGACGATAATTTCAATGAATACGCCGAGGGATAATACGTAGGAAGGAATCACCTTTTCTTTATAAGGGAAAATACCAACAGACTCCTAACTGTATTTAAGTGGGAATGATAAGATAGTTTATCATCAGTCTAGTTGTGATACCTACGACAGGTACCAGCCAGGAGGCCTAGTCTAGTGTCATGTCGAGGGGGGCACTGACCCTGATATTATTTATCAAGTAAACGTCTTCAAGTGTAACATTTTTCACTTACCTTTTAGTCCTGTGACAACAGTATTTACCACCCTGTGTGCCACTCCCCGGAAGTTTTTAAATATCGGTCTCCTCATAATTGTTATTCTCACAGGAGTCTTTATTTGTGGAAATGTAAAAGTTTATTTCTTTAGTACGTATCGGGCTTTAATTTGTATCATATTGTCTGGAAGTTTAGGTTTTCATATCTTGGTTGTTGTGCTTTCTAAATTTTATCCCTTAGTTGTAATTGTTGAGTAGTGATTAACATTTTTTTCTATTTGCAGGTAAGTCGTTCAAAATCAAGAACAGATCGGCATCCAGCTTATGTAAGTACTCACTATATATATATATATATATATATATATATATATATAATATATATAAATATATATATATATATATATATATGTCGTGCCGAATATGTAAAACTGGTCAATTAGCAAGAACTCATTTAAAATTAAGTCCTTTCTAAAAATTTCTCTTATACGTTTAAAGATATATTTTTTTCATTAATGTTAAGGTAAAAAATTTTAAATTTTGCTCCAAAAGAATCTTAAAAAAATTACCTAACCTTATTATAACAAGAGCAATTTATTTTAGCCTAACCCAACTAAATGTATTTTAAATACGTTTAAAAATAATTTAGTACTAAACAAACACAATCAAATATATTTTTTTTTCGTTAGGTTTAGAATGATTTTGGCGAAATTATTGCATAAACAAATTTTCACTTGTCCTATATGGCAAGATGAGCGTTGCTATTTAAGCCAAGATCGCAAGTTCTGCCTATTTGGCACGACATATATATATATATATATATATATATATATATATAATATATATATATATATATATATATAATATATATATATATATATATATCAATAATAACACTGCGACTGCGACTAGCCAAGGGTTCGAGTCCTTGGCTAGTCGCAGTGTTGTTATTGATCAATGTGTGTGTGTGTGTGTGTAAGAGAAGTAAATGCTCGGATGTTGGCAAGAGGTGTGAGGTTAAAAGATAAAGAATCTAACTCAAAGTGGAAGTTGTCACAGTTGCTCTTTGCTGATGACACTGTGCTTTCGGGAGATTCTGAAGAGAAGTTGCAGAGGTTGGTGGATGAGTTTGGTAGGGTATATAAAAGAAGAAAATTAAAAGGGAATATAGGAAAGAGTAAGGTGATGAGGATAGCAAAAGAGATAGGTGATGAAAGATTGGGTATCATATTGGGGGGAGAGAGTATGGAGGATGTGAATGTATTCAGATATTTAGAAGTGGACGTGTCAGGAGATGGGTCTATGAAGGATGAGGTGAATCATAGAATTGATGAGAGGAAAAAGGTGAGTGGCGCACTTAGGAATCTGTGGAGACAAAGAACTTTGTTCATGGAAGCAAAGAGGGGAATATATGAGAGTATAGTTATACCAACGCTCTTTTGTGGGTGTGAAGCATGGGTGATGAATGTTGCAACAAGGAGAAGGCTGGAGGCAGTGGAGATGTCATGTCTGAGGGCAATGTGTGGTGTTAATATAATGCAGTGAATTCGTAGTTTGGAAATTAGGAGGAGGTGCAGGATTACCAAAACTATTATCCAGAGGGCTGAGGAGGGGTTGTTGAGGTTGTTTGGACATGTAGAGAGGGTGGAACAAATTAGAATGACTTAGTGTATAAATCTGTAGTGGAAGGAAAGCGGGGCAGCGGGTCGGCTTAGGAAAGGTTGGAGGGAGGAGGTAAAGGCAGTTTTGTGTGCGAGGGGCTTCGACTTCCAGCAAGCATGCGTATGGGTGTTTGATAGGAGTGAATAGAGACAAATGGTTTTTAGAACTTGACGTGCTAATGAAGTGTGAGCAAGGTAATATTTATGAAGGGATTCAGGAAAACCAGCAGGCCGGACTTGAGTCCTGGAGATGGGAAGTACAGTTCCTGCACTCTGAAGGAGGGGTGTTAATGTTGCAGTTTTGTAACTGTAGTGTAAAACACCCTTCTGACAAGACAGTGATGGAGTGAATGATGGTGAAAGTTTTTCTTTTTCGGGCCACCCTGCCTTGGTGGGAGACGGCCGATGTTTTAATAAAAATATATATATGCAGAACAATCAATGTGAAAAAATAGTGAAATTCCAAGCGCTTTCTTCACTTCTCACATTATCATAGTTCCTTGATACCTTTGATATACCTTTGAAGAATTTCGAGAGTATATCTACTCTCTGAGCCCGGCCATGGGCCAGGCTCGTCTGGTGCTTGCCTGGTCAACCAGGCTGTTGCTGCTGGAGGCCCGCTGCCTCACATATCCAACACAGCCTAGTTGATCTGGCACCTGGTGAAGATACTTGTCTAGTTTCCTCTTGAAGGCTTCTACACTTGTTCCAGCAGTGTTTCTGATATCTTCTTGTAAGATGTTGAAAAGTCTTGGACCCCGGATGTTGATATAGTGTTCCCTTATTGTCTCCACCGCACCCATGCTCCTCACTGGGTTTATTTTACACTTCCTCCCATATCTCTCACTCCAGTATGTTGTTATGGCAGTGTGCAGATTTGGGACCAAGCCCTGGTATATATTATCATGTACCTCTCTCGCCTCCGCTCCAATGAATACATGTTCAAGACTTGCAGGCGTTCCCAGTAGTTTAGGTGCTTTACTGGCTCAATGTGAGCCGTAAACGATCTCTGTATTTGTTCCAGCTCCGATATTTCTCCTGCCCTGAACGGGGCCGTCAGCACTGAGCAATATTCTAAGTGAGGGAGCACTAGCGATTTGAAGAGTGTCACCATCGGCATTATTTCCCTTGTTTTGAAAGTTCTCAATACCCACCCCGTCATCTTCCTGGCTGTCGTGATCTTTGTCTTGTTATGGTCTTTAAAAGAAAGGTCCGCTGACATAATTATTCCTAGGTCTTTTACGTGTTCCTTACGTTCTATTTGGTGACCCTCTTGAGTTTTGTATATAGTGCTCCTTTTGAGTTCTTCATTCTTTCCATACCTAAACAGCTGGAACTTATCACCACTGAACGTCATGTTGTTTTCCACTGCCCACTGGAAAACTCTGTTGATAATGTGAGAAGTCACGAATGTTCGTGGAATTTCACTATTTTTTCACAGTGGTTGCTCTGATTATTGTGATATCGCCTGAGGGTGAGGGTCCCCAGGACAGTTCTAGAGGTGGTCCCTCCATATATATATATATATATATATATATAAATATATATATATATATATATATATATATATATATATATATATATTTATATATATATATATATATATATTAATATATATATAATATATATATATATATATATAATATATATATATATATATATATATATATATATATATATATATATATATATATATATATATATATATATATATATATATATATATATATATATATAAAATATGCAAAACAACCACTCTGAAAGAAAAAGAGAAATTCCAAGCGCTTTCGTGACTACTCACATTACATTATTCCTTGATAATGTGAGTAGTCACGAAAGCGCTTGGAATTTCTCTATTCTTTCAGAGTGGTTGTTTTGCATATTCTGAAATCACCTGTTTACTGTGATCTTATTGCATATATATATATATATATATATATATATAATTTATGCGTATAATTTATTTAGCCAGTGATACAGGGCAGGGCAGGGCAGAGCAGGGCAGGGCAGGGCAGGGCAGGGCAGGGCAGGGCAGGGCAGGACAGGGAAGGTGGAGGCGTATACACTAAATTTCAATTAACAAACTACAAAATAAGATCAGTGTAATAGATTACAGGAAGTATGAAAATTATGCTAATTACTTTGCAAGTTAAGCATAAAATAATACACCTGGAACTCGTAAATTTTAATGTGATTATATTTTAACTACTGCGGGTACATAATGCATGACCAACCACGGAATTGTGCTAGAATTATACTCTAACATTATGCCTCTGGAAAATGATCATATAAGCACTGATAATTATGAATAATTAAATAAACTCTGTTAATTATATCTTAGAATTATATTTTTAGTTTTGTTAAACCTAGAATTTGTATATATATATATATATATATATATATATATATATATATATATATATATATATATATATAAATATATATATATATATATATATATATATATATATATATGTATATATATATATATATATATATATATATATATATATATATATATATATATATATATATATATATATATATATATATATATATATATATATATGCAAACAATCGCAAACGAGCGATCTTAACTATGCAAGACAAGCCACGGGGGTGGAAATTTTTAGCTCAAGCATTTTCCCACACTTCTCAGTGCATCATCAGGAGCGTGCAATGTTGCAGGGCAGCAACCAAAGCAGGGAGAGATCCCAGAGTAGCGTAGGTGTCACTGGCCATTGCACAGCTCCTGATGATGCACTGAGAAGTGTGAAAGTACTTGAGCTAAAGATTTCCACCCCCCCGTGGCTTGTCCTGCACACACACACACACACACACACACACACACACACACACACATATATATATATATATATATATATGTCGTGCCGAATATGTAAAACTGGTCAATTAGCAAGAACTCATTTAAAATTAAGTCCTTTCTAAAATTTTCTCTTATACGTTTAAAGATATATTTTTTTCATTAATGTTAATGTCATTTTTTTTAATTTTGCACCAAAAGGATCTTAGAAAACTTACCTAACCTTATTATAACAAGAACAATTTATTTTAGCCTAACCCAACTAAATATATTTTAGATTTGTTTACAGTAATTTAATACTAAACAAACACAGTGAAATATACTTTTTTCGTTAGGTTCAGAATGATTTTGGCGAAATTATTGCATACACAAATTTTCACTTGTCCCATATGGCAAGATGAGCGTTGCTATTTAAGCCAAGATCGCAAGTTCTGCCTATTCGGCACGACATATATATATATATATATATATATATATATATATATATATATATATATATATATATATATATATATATATATATATATATATAATATATATATATATATAATATATATATAATATATATTATATATATATATATATATAAAATATATATATATATATATATATATATATATATATATATATATATATATAATATATATATTATCCCTACAGTCTTCCTCATCCCCTCCATCACCGTCTCCCTGCTTCCAAATCATGTATTTTTATATCACGCGATTTTTTTTTTTGTCACGCTAGGCTGGGTCATAATACCAGTAGCTGATCTTAAGATCTACGTGATCATTTTCTTCATGTCCTTCTAGACCAGTGGTTCCGAAACTTTTTCAGCTTGTTACCCAATTTAACATGCCACATAAAGCATGTTACCCCCTTTCACAAAATGTTGTTATTATTGATATATATGGCTAAACGTGAACGTATACAGCCTCGCATACTCTGCTAATCCTAGCAAACCCATTGAAAACGTAAGAACCACATATACATTATATATAAAATTAATAATAGCTACAAATTCACAGTAACAGTGGGTAAATACTAACTATATACTGCACAGGGCAGTACACATACATACCAGCTTATGTCTACCTCGGCTGATGCTCACAGATAAACTGACAGTGTGAAATAGAGGCAGCCTCAGGAAGTGAGTGACGCGTACTGGACAGGTCGATCTGGGCTACTGAGTGACTTTTGTCCTGAAGCATACTTGTCAAAATACTTTTGGGTTTCCACACACTTAGCTATATATTTCTTCTTTTCTAATACTGTATATTAGTTTTTGATGTTTATTGTTATTTGGTTTAACTTTATTACTTACTTATAATAGGTTTACTTTACAACTTTATATACTAAGACAAAGTTAACAATAATCCTCATACCGGGTACCGCATTAAAACCATACCCCCGGCCGGGATTGAACCCGCGGTCATAGAGTCTCAAAACTCCAGCCCGTCGCGTTAGCCACTAGACCAGCTAGCCACAATAAGATTCATCCAACTAGGTATATTTCTACACCATAGGAAAGTTAGCACAGGCACCTCTGTGACCACAAATGCAAGTTTTTACAGACGAATCGATTCGTCTGTAAAAACTTGCATTTGTGGTCACAGAGGTGCCTGTGCTAACTTTCCTATGGTGTAGAAATATACCTAGTTGGATGAATCTTATTGTGGCTAGCTGGTCTAGTGGCTAACGCGACGGGCTGGAGTTTTGAGACTCTATGACCGCGGGTTCAATCCCGGCCGGGGGTATGGTTTATTTGCAATCGTGTCATTACGATTTCTTGAGTCGGGTACCGCATTGTTTTCTTGATTTTCAGAATTCATAACTTTTTTTCTGTCACCCCTCCATTACCCCCCAAAAATGGTTAAATTACCCCCAGGGGGTAATTTACCCCCAGTTTGGGAACCACTGTTCTAGACGTTCATCCTGCCCTCGTTCCGTAGTTGCTACTGCGCTGTTAAACCTCTGATTACAAGTCTTAATTACTCAAGGAAGGGATCAATAAATTTTTGATCGCTCTTAACCTCCCTAAGTATCACTGGCAGGAGGATTAAACCTATGAGGGGCTCTTCCTACTACCAGCATCAAGGATCATGCTAGTAAGGGGCTCTTCCTACTCACTAGCATCAAGGATCAAGCTAGTGAGGGGCTCTTCCTTCTCAGGTAAAGTAATATTTACTGTCTGGGAAAGTTTATAATAGTAAGATAGTGGTGGACCCAAGAGGAATGAAGAAACACACGCCGCTGAAAGTGAAAGATCCACTCAACTGTTTTAGATAAAAGAAAACAATCTGCCATCGCCCCCTTCCCACAAAACCCATTTGGATAGCGAGGAAGCTATGCCCTGTCTTCGATAAATTGCTGATGGCTGACAGACGCTGCGAAATGTGAGAGTGGAGGCCGAGGCTCCTTCCTGCTGGTGCCATCAGCTCGACCATTTATCCTACTCTCCAAATATTCCCTTAGCCCTCAACGTGCTCTCGCCTTTCTCCTCCCTAAAAAAAAATTCCCCCTCTCACCGGGGCTTCCAAAAAGCTGACCGCAGTATACCTGGAATCCATTTACGTTTACGCGGAAACTCTTTCCCCGTCGCAGTGGCCCAAACTGCGAGGGCATTACCGCAAACATTCTCCTCTCCATTCTTCCTCTCTTTATTCCCTTTCCGTCATACGCCTGGTGGAGAGGGAGTGGGTCATGCAAGACTAAAGCCAAAAAGTTAGGTGAAGCGCATCCTAGCATGCAGAGCTCTCGTCTTTATTGATTGTTGATGCCAAGTGGAGCGGGATACTGTGATCACGACGAGGTTCTGGGCACTCACACACAGTGGGAACATTGTGTTTTACCTCTTTGTTCCGGGATTAGGCGAAGGAAGCGGAATCCTGAAATTGCTGGGTCTG
>NC_069419.1:2980656-3020656 GCF_026875155.1 Cherax quadricarinatus | reverse complement strand
TTAATTAGCGGGAGGAGGAGGAGGAGGAGCAGTAACAACAGCTGGAGCAGCAACACCAAATATTGCGAGTACGGACAGAAAACCTGGGTTGGACATCGGAATGATGGATGTGAGAGAGTTTGTGTTTGAGGGCAGTAATCTTGGGAAGTTGTGGACTTACGTGTGCTGGCCTTGTGTACTTGTTAGGTCCCATGTACCCCCGTGAGATCACCTTGTAAACACTGTGAGGTCCCCGTGTACCCCTGTGAGATCCCCGTGTACACCTTGTGAGGTCCCTATATACACGCTGTGAGATCCCCGTGTACGCCCTGTGTGGTTCCCGTGTACCCCTGCAGACCCTTGTGAGTTCCTCGTATACCCTTGTGAAGTCCCTGTGTACCCTCTGTGTGCCCTTGTGAGGTCCCTGTGTACCTCTGTGACATCTCTGTGTCCAACATCATAAAAATCTTTGAAAGAGTTAAGAATAAGAATAAGAATAAGAATAAAAAAGGAGGAACACTGCAGCAGGCCTGTTGGCCCATACTAGGCAGGTTCTTCACAGATCCATCCCACTAATAGAATATTTGCCCTCATAAGAACATAGGAACATAAGAAATAAGGAACACTGCAACAGGCCTACTGGTCTATGCGAGGCAGCTCCAATTCTCCCCACCGGCTTAAGGCAGTGCCTTGACCTAGTGAGGTCAGACACGTCACTTAAGGGAGGAGCGCTGCATCCGACCTAGTAGCTAGTCAGGTCCATTTTAGAACTCACCCACACCCACTCATAAGAACATAAAGAACACAAGAAAGAAGGAACACCGCAGCAGGCTCACCGACCCACGGATTAGCCCAATGACCCACCTAGCCAGGTCACTTCCAATTAAGGAAGGAGCACGGCATCAGACCTAGTAGCACAAGCTAGTCAGGTCCAACTCACACCCACCCACACCCACTCATGTATTTATCTAACCTATTTTTAAAACTACACAATGTTTTAGCCTCTATAACTGTACTGGGGAGTTTGTTCCACTCATCACAGCTTTCCCGTGCTTTCCTATATCTTTCCTGAATCTGATTGCAAACCATTCGGACTCCCAAAAATTGCACAATCCAGGGCAACATGGTTTCAGAGCAGGTCGCTCCTGCCTTTCGCAACTACTGGATCACTATGATATGGTCTTGGATGCAATGGAAAACAAACAGAATGCGGATGTATATACACATATTTTGCAAAAGCCTTTGACAAGTGCGATCATAGTGTAATAGCACACAAAATGCGTGCTAAACGGATAACTGACAAAGTAGGCAGATAGATCTTCAACTTTCTAACCAATCGAACACAAAGAGTAGTGGTAAACAGAGTTAAATCGTCAGCTGCCATAGTGAAGAGCTCTGTTCCACAAAGTAGAGTACTCGCCATTATCCTGTTACTCATTCTCATATCAGACCTAGACAGAGATGTAAACCATAGCACCGTATGATCCTTTGCAGACGACACTAGGATCTGCATGAGTGTCAACCATTAAGGACACGGCAAAGCTCCAAGAAAATATAAACCAAGTTTTTCAATGGGCAACGAAGAACAATATGATCAATGAAGACAAATTCCAACTACTCTATTATAGAAAACTGAAGGAAACAATAGCTAGACCTGAGTATACCATAAACTCTAGTCACACAATAGAGCGGAAAAGTAATGTGAATGACCTGGGAGTGGCAATGTCTGAGGATCTTACCTACAAGGACCACAACAATGCCACTATCACATCTGCGAGGAAACTGATAGGATGGATAATGAGAACATTCAAGACAAGAGATGCCAAGCCAATGATGATCCTTTTTAAATCACTTGTTCTCTCTACGCTGGAATACTGCTGTACATTAACATCTCCATTCAAGGAAGGTGAAATTGCAGATCTAGAGAATGTACAGAGAACCTTTACTACGCGTATAAGTTCCATCAAACACCTTAACTACTGGGAACGCCCTGGAAGCACTTGTACTCACTGGAGCACAGGCGAGAGAGAGATATCATAATCTACACCTGAAAGATTCTGGAGGGACTGGTCCCTAACCTGTACACAGAAATCACTCCGTACGAAAGCAAAAGACTTGGCAGGCGATGAAAAGTAGGGGCGCCACTGGTACACTAAGAGAAAACAGTAATTTTCCGGGGCTCAAGACTGTTCAACAGCCTCCCACCAGATATAAGGGGAATTACCAGTAGAACCCTGGTTGTCTTCAAGAGAGAGCTGGAGAGATACCTAAAGTCAGTGCCGGATCAGCCGGGCTGTGGTTCGTACGTTAGACTACGTGCGTCCAGCAGTAACAGCCTCGTTGATCAGGCCCTGATGCACCAGGAGGCCTGGTCATGGACCGGGCCGCGGGGGCGTTGATCCCCGGAATGCCCTCCAGGTAGACCCCTGAGAGGCCCCTGTGTACCCCTGTGAGACCCCTGTGTACGCCTGAGAGTCCTTGTGTACCAGTCAGAGGTCCCCGTGTACCACTAAGAGATCCTTGTGTACCCCTGAGAGGTCCCGATGTGCCCCTGAGACGTCCCTGTGTACCCCTGTGAGATCCCTATGTACCCCCAAGAGGTCCTTGTGTACCCCCGAGAGGTCCCTATGTACTCCTGAGAGGTCCCTGTGTACCCCTAAGAGGTCCATGTGAACACATAAAAGACTTGGGAATAATTATGTCAGCTGACCTTTCTTTTAAAGAACATAATAAGACAAAGATCACAAAACAGCCAGCAAGATGATGGGGTGGGTATTGAGAACTTTCAAAACAAGGGAATTAATGCCGATGGTGACACTCTTTAAGTCGCTAGTGCTCCCTCATATAGAATGCTACTCAGTGTTGACGGCCCCATTCAAGGCAGGAGAAATATTAGAGCTGGAACAAATACATTGAGCCAGGAAAGCACTTAAATTACTGGAGGAGAGAGAGATGCATGATAATATATGCCTGGAAAGTACTCGAGGACCTGGTCCCCAATATGCACACTGCCATAACAACATACCGGAGTGAGAGTTATAGGAGGAAGTGCAAAATAAACCCAGTGAGGAGCAGAGGGGCGGTGGGGACAATAAGGGAACGCTGTATCAATATCCGTGGTCCCAGACTATTCAACATCTTACCAGAAAATACCAGAAACACTGCTGGAACAAGTGTAGAAGCCTTCAAGAGAAACCTGGATATGTATCTTCACCAAGTGCCAGATCAACCAAGCTGTGAGGGATATGTGGGGCAGTGGGACTCCAGCAGCAACAGCCTGGTTGACCAGGCAAGCACCAGACAAGCCTGGTCCATGGCCGGGCTCAGAGAGTAGTGAGACTCGAAGCTCATCAAAGGTACCTTACGTTTAATATACCTTTGAAGAATTTTGGGAGTTTATCTACTCTCTGAGCCCGGCCATGGGCCAGGCTTGTCTGGTGCTTGCCTGGTCAACCAGGCTGTTGATGCTGGAGGCCCGCTGCCCCACATATCCATCACAGCCTGGTTGAGCTGGCACCTGGTGAAGATACTTGTCTAGTTTCCTCTTGAATTATTATTATAATCATGTGGGAGCGCTAAACCCTTAGGATTATACAACGCATGTGGGGGGGGGGGGAGGGATGGAAGGTATTCAGGCTCAATTCAGGGAACTGGAGCACAGATCCAATTCCCTAGATCAAGAGCCCCTCACCAACGTCAAGGAACCTCCCTTGAGGGGTTTCCTCTTGAAGGCTTCTACACTTGTTCCAGCAGTGTTTCTGATATCTTCTTGTAAGATGTTGAAAAGTCTTGGACCCCGGATGTTGATACAGTGTTCCCTTATTGTCTCCACTGCACCCCTGCTCCTCACTGGGTTTATTTTACACTTCCTCTTATATCTCTCACTCCAGTATGTTGTTATGGCAGTGTGCAGATTTGGGACCAGGCCCTCGAGTACCTTCCAGGTATATATTATCATGTACCTCTCTCTCCTCCGCTCCAATGAGTGCATGTTCAAGACTTGCAGGCGTTCCCAGTAGTTTAGGTGCTTTACTGGCTCAGTGTGAGCCGTCAACGATCTCTGTATTTGTTCCAGCTCCGATATTTCTCCTGCCCTGAACGGGGCCGTCAGCACTGAGCAATATTCTAAGTGAGGGAGCACTAGCGATTTGAAGTGTCACCATCGGCATTTTTTTCCCTTTTTTTGAAATTCCAATACCCACCCGTCATCTTCCTGCTGCGTGATCTTTGTTTGTTTGGTCCGTGCATAATTTTCTAGGTTTTTCTTTTTCCTTTAGTTTCTTTTGGGGTGACCCTCTTGGTTTTTTATATAGTGTTTCCTTTTGAGTTCTTCATTTTTCCCTACCTAGCAGCGGGAAACTTTCACCATTAAAACCATTTGTTTTTCCACCCCCCACTGAAAACCCGTTTATGTTTTCCTGTTTTTTTTCAGTGCCCCTTACCGTACTGATTTTTCAGCTTTTTTAGTGCATCTGAAAATGATGAACAAAAGTGTGCCGGGTGTTTTTGTCTATGTTGCTATGAGGATGAAAAAACAGCGAGGTGCCAGGAAGTGCTTGGGGCATGGGGTTTGACCTCGTGATGCGGATCTGCTCTGTTCACTACTATTTTTTGTGTTCGTGTGTTGGGAAAACCGAAAATCCATTGCCTACCTTCCCCCCGTAATGCCCATTGCCTTCATTTTGTGCGCTATCACTCAGATCGATTTGTCAAACGCCTTTGCAAAATCTGTTAAATCACATCTGCGTTTTGGTCGTCTTCCGTCCCTCCGAAATTCTGTCTAATGGTTCAGCAGCTGTGACAGACTGATCGTCCTGCTCTAAAAACCATGCGGTTTTTGGGTTAGTTGGTTGTGTGGTCCAGAAAATTTTTAATTGCCGTTTCATCACTCTTTCGAAAAATTTTTTTTGATTGTGAGAAATTTTAGGGCATGGGCTGTAATTTTTAGCTAGTGCTCTACTACCCCCCTTGTGTAAAGGAGCTATGTTTTGCACTCTTTAAAGGCCCCCGGTTTTTTACCCAGATCCAGGTCCTTTCTCCAGAGAATACTGAGGGGTCGTGGTTAGTGGTATTTTCACTTCTTTTTAAATAGAGCATTCCATGAATCTGGTCCCGGGGTGAGTGGTGGGCAGTTTTTCATTTCTTTTTTGAAATCTATGGGGTTTGTATAATGTCAGTTAGTTTGGTCTGTGCGGGGCCCCTTTTTCTGGATGGGAAAAAAATTTCTGCATTTTCACCTTTCTGTCATTTAGTGGGTTTCTGAACACCGACAAAACTGTTCTTTTAGGATTTCACTATTTCCTGTTATCTCGTATACGAGTCTCCTCTCAGTGTGGTCCCCCAATTCTAAAGGTAGTTCTTGCTTGGGGTTTTGCGTAGGAACAGAAATATTTTGGGGGTTTTTTGCAATATTTCCCTTTTGGCCCTGTATGGGTATATCAAAAGTATAAAGGACCATAGGGTCCCTTTTGTACCCCTGAGAGGTTGGGGGTTACTTTATGAGAGGCCGTGCCCTCGGGGGAGGCCCCCCGTGTACCCCCAGGAGGTTCCTGTGTACCGGAGAGGTCCCCCCTTTTCCCTGAGAGGTCCCTGTGTACCCTGAGAGGTCCCGTGTTCCCCTGGAGGGTCCCTGGTTCCCCTGAGAGGTCCCCGTGTTTTCCCTGAAGGTCCCCGTGTTCCCCCGAGAGGTCCTGTGTTCCCCTGAAGGTCCGTGCCTTGGACGTACTAACAACTCTTCCCATAAATTTTTGGTTCATTTCCGTGACATTGTTGTCTGAATGAAATGGTTATAATCAAACCATAATTTTTTAAAGGGTGGAAAAGGTAAGCCGTTGAAAGGGTCGGTCAGATGACCGAATGCTTAGCTGTGGGTCATCATAAGACTAAACCCCCCGTCAGGAAAAAACTTGTCCTGTTTTTCCCGACAATCTTACCTAGCCAAGTAATTAATGTCTGAAAAAACTTCGCAGACTGTTAATTAATCTTGGGGGTTTTGGCTGCGTTGAGTGCTTGTTCTCCGTTTTCCTCGTGCCGCCCCCGTCGGGCATAGGGAAAAAAGGGGGAAAATGCGACGGGGAAGACATCGACGCTTTTAAGAGAACGAAAAAAACGTCCATCTTTAGGGAAAACTTGGGTGAGTGTCGAGACGCCCCAGATAACACAGGCGAGGGTCTTTGCCCTTTAGAGAAATGGGAAAAAGTTTGAACGGCTTACTTGGCTCAGGCTCTGCTCTCTTGCGAGAAACACGTTCTGCTCGCCTCTCCTCAAGTTTGAACTAAGCTATGAAAATTTTAATTATAAAATCTAGTGGAAAAAGGGAAGTTTCCCCTAAGACTGTAGTAAAGTTAGAGGAGAAACGCAATCCTTCCTCGCAACCTTCCTTAGATGGAGGAGGAGGCGGCCTCTCACAGCCTCCAGCTTCACCCTCGGAGGTCACATTGTTAGTCGTAAAACTTCATGAATAAGATTCATGATTATGTCTACAAACATATATCACAGTTAACTGAATCTCAAGAAACTGCAATGAGGACAAGGATGGAAGGACGGAAGGAGCAGTTAGTACTGGTGTGGATGGTAGGAAGGAGCAGTTAGTACTGGTGTGGATGGTTGAAAGGAGCAGTTAGTACTGGTGTGGATGGTTGGAAGGAGCAGTTAGTACTGGTGTGGATGGTTGGAAGGAGCAGTTAGTACTGGTGTGGATGGTTGGAAGGAGGCAGTTAGTTACTGGTGTGGATGGTTGGAAGGAGCAGTTAGTACTGGTGTGGATGGTTGGAAGGAGCAGTTAGTACTGGTGTGGATGGTTGGAAGGAGCAGTTAGTACTGGTGTGGATGGTTGGAAGGAGCAGTTAGTACTGGTGTGGATGGTTGGAAGGAGCAGTTAGTACTGTGTGGATGGTTGAAAGGAGCAGTTAGTACTGGTGTGGATGGTTGGAAGGAGCAGTTAGTACTGGTGTGGATGGTTGGAAGGAGCAGTTAGTACTGGTGTGGGATGGTTGGAAGGAGCAGTTAGTACTGGTGTGGATGGTTGGAAGGAGCAGTTAGTACTGGTGTGGATGGTAGGAAGGAGCATTTAGTACTGGTGTGGATGGTAGGAAGGAGCAGTTAGTAACTGGTGTGGATGGTTGGAAGGAGCAGTTAGTACTGGTGTGGATGGTAGGAAGGAGCAGTTAGTACTGGTGTGGATGGTAGGAAGGAGCAGTTGTACTGGTGTGGATGGTAGGAAGGAGCAGTTAGTACTGGTGTGGATGGTTGGAGGGAGCAGTTAGTACTGGTGTGGATGGTTGGAGGGAGCAGTTAGTACTGGTGTGGATGGTTGGAAGGAGCAGTTAGTACTGGCGTGGATGGTTGAAAGGAGCAGTTAGTACTGGTGTGGATGGTTGGAAGGAGCAGTTAGTACTGGTGTGGATGGTTGGAGGGAGCAGTTAGTACTGGTGTGGATGGTTGGAAGGAGCAGTTAGTACTGGCGTGGATGGTTGAAAGGAGCAGTTAGTATGGTGTGGATGGTTGGAAGGAGCAGTTAGTACTGGTGTGGATGGTTGGAAGGAGCAGTTAGTACTGGTGTGGATGGTTGGAAGGAGCAGTTAGTACTGGTGTGGATGGTAGGAAGGAGCAGTTAGTACTGGTGTGGATGGTTGGAAGGAGCAGTTAGTACTGGTGTGGATGGTTGGAAGGAGCAGTTAGTACTGGTGTGGATGGTTGAAAGGAGCAGTTAGTACTGGTGTGGATGGTTGGAAGGAGCAGTTAGTACTGGTGTGGATGGTTGAAAGAAGCAGTTAGTACTGGTGTGGATGGTTGGAAGGAGCAGTTAGTACTGGTGTGGATGGTAGGAAGGAGCAGTTAGTACTGGTGTGGATGGTAGGAAGGAGCAGTTAGTACTGGTGTGGATGGTTGGAAGGAGCAGTTAGTACTGGTGTGGATGGTTGGAAGGAGCAGTTAGTACTGGTGTGGATGGTTGGAAGGAGCAGTTAGTACTGGTGTGGATGGTTGGAAGGAGCAGTTAGTACTGGTGTGGATGGTAGGAAGGAGCAGTTAGTATGGTGTGGGATGGTAGGAAGGAGCAGTTAGTACTGGTGTGGATGGTTGGAAGGAGCAGTTAGTACTGGTGTGGATGGTAGGAAGGAGCAGTTAGTACTGGTGTGGATGGTAGGAAGGAGCAGTTAGTACTGGTGTGGATGGTAGGAAGGAGCAGTTAGTACTGGTGTGGATGGTTGGAGGGAGCAGTTAGTACTGGTGTGGATGGTTGGAGGGAGCAGTTAGTACTGGTGTGGATGGTTGGAAGGAGCAGTTAGTACTGGCGTGGATGGTTGAAAGGAGCAGTTAGTACTGGTGTGGATGGTTGGAAGGAGCAGTTTAGTACTGGTGTGGATGGTTGTGGAGGGAGCAGTTAGTACTGGTGTGGGATGGTTGGAAGGAGCAGTTAGTACTGGCGTGGATGGTTGAAAGGAGCAGTTAGTACTGGTGTGGATGGTTGGAAGGAGCAGTTAGTACTGGTGTGGATGGTTGGAAAGAGCAGTTAGTACTGGTGTGGATGGTTGGAAGGAGCAGTTAGTACTGGTGTGGATGGTAGGAAGGAGCAGTTAGTACTGGTGTGGATGGTTGGAAGGAGCAGTTAGTACTGGTGTGGATGGTTGGAAGGAGCAGTTTAGTACTGGTGTGGATGGTTGAAAGGAGCAGTTAGTACTGGTGTGGATGGTTGGAAGGAGCAGTTAGTACTGGTGTGGATGGTTGAAAGAAGCAGTTAGTACTGGTGTGGATGGTTGGAAGGAGCAGTTAGTACTGGTGTGGATGGTAGGAAGGAGCAGTTAGTACTGGTGTGGATGGTTGGAAGGAGCAGTTAGTACTGGTGTGGATGGTTGGAAGGAGCAGTTAGTACTGGTGTGGATGGTTGGAAGGAGCAGTTAGTACTGGTGTGGATGGTAGGAAGGAGCAGTTAGTACTGGTGTGGATGGTTGGAAGGAGCAGTTAGTACTGGTGTGGATGGTTGGAAGGAGCAGTTAGTACTGGTGTGGATGGTTGAAAGGAGCAGTTAGTACTGGTGTGGATGGTTGGAAGGAGCAGTTAGTACTGGTGTGGATGGTAGGAAGGAGCAGTTAGTACTGGTGTGGATGGTTGGAAGGAGCAGTTAGTACTGGTGTGGATGGTTGGAAGGAGCAGTTAGTACTGGTGTGGATGGTTGGAAGGAGCAGTTAGTACTGGTGTGGATGGTTGGAAGGAGCAGTTAGTACTGGTGTGGATGGTTGAAAGGAGCAGTTAGTACTGGTGTGGATGGTTGGAAGGAGCAGTTAGTACTGGTGTGGATGGTAGGAAGGAGCAGTTAGTACTGGTGTGGATGGTTGGAAGGAGCAGTTAGTACTGGTGTGGATGGTTGGAAGGAGCAGTTAGTACTGGTGTGGATGGTTGGAGGGAGCAGTTAGTACTGGTGTGGATGGTTGGAAGGAGCAGTTAGTACTGGTGTGGATGGTTGGAAGGAGCAGTTAGTACTGGTGTGGATGGTTGGAAGGAGCAGTTAGTACTGGTGTGGATGGTTGGAAGGAGCAGTTAGTACTGGTGTGGATGGTAGGAAGGAGCAGTTAGTACTGGTGTGGATGGTTGGAAGGAGCAGTTAGTACTGGTGTGGATGGTTGGAAGGAGCAGTTAGTACTGGTGTGGATGGTTGGAAGGAGCAGTTAGTACTGGTGTGGATGGTTGGAAGGAGCAGTTAGTACTGGTGTGGATGGTTGGAAGGAGCAGTTAGTACTGGTGTGGATGGTTGGAAGGAGCAGTTAGTACTGGTGTGGATGGTAGGAAGGAGCAGTTAGTACTGGTGTGGATGGTTGGAAGGAGCAGTTAGTACTGGTGTGGATGGTTGGAAGGAGCAGTTAGTACTGGTGTGGATGGTTGAAAGGAGCAGTTAGTACTGGTGTGGATGGTGGAAGGAGCAGTTAGTACTGGTGTGGATGGTAGGAAGGAGCAGTTAGTACTGGTGTGGATGGTTGGAAGGAGCAGTTAGTACTGGTGTGGATGGTAGGAAGGAGCAGTTAGTACTGGTGTGGATGGTTGGAAGGAGCAGTTAGTACTGGTGTGGATGGTTGGAAGGAGCAGTTAGTACTGGTGTGGATGGTTGGAAGGAGCAGTTAGTACTGGTGTGGATGGTTGGAAGGAGCAGTTAGTACTGGTGTGGATGGTTGGAAGGAGCAGTTAGTACTGGTGTGGATGGTTGGAAGGAGCAGTTAGTACTGGTGTGGATGGTAGGAAGGAGCAGTTAGTACTGGTGTGGATGGTTGGAAGGAGCAGTTAGTACTGGTGTGGATGGTTGGAAGGAGCAGTTAGTACTGGTGTGGATGGTTTGAAAGGAGCAGTTAGTACTGGTGTGGATGGTTGGAAGGAGCAGTTAGTACTGGTGTGGATGGTAGGAAGGAGCAGTTAGTACTGGTGTGGATGGTTGGAAGGAGCAGTTAGTACTGGTGTGGATGGTTGGAAGGAGCAGTTAGTACTGGTGTGGATGGTTGGAAGGAGCAGTTAGTACTGGTGTGGATGGTTGGAAGGAGCAGTTAGTACTGGTGTGGATGGTTGAAAGGAGCAGTTAGTACTGGTGTGGATGGTTGGAAGGAGCAGTTAGTACTGGTGTGGATGGTAGGAAGGAGCAGTTAGTACTGGTGTGGATGGTTGGAAGGAGCAGTTTAGTACTGGTGTGGATGGTTGGAAGGAGCAGTTAGTACTGGTGTGGATGGTTGGAGGAGCAGTTAGTACTGGTGTGGATGGTTGGAAGGAGCAGTTTAGTACTGGTGTGGATGGTTGGAAGGAGCAGTTAGTACTGGTGTGGATGGTTGGAAGGAGCAGTTAGTACTGGTGTGGATGGTTGGAAGGAGCAGTTAGTACTGGTGTGGATGGTAGGAAGGAGCAGTTAGTACTGGTGTGGATGGTTGGAAGGAGCAGTTAGTACTGGTGTGGATGGTTGGAAGGAGCAGTTAGTACTGGTGTGGATGGTTGGAAGGAGCAGTTAGTACTGGTGTGGATGGTTGGAAGGAGCAGTTAGTACTGGTGTGGATGGTTGGAAGGAGCAGTTAGTACTGGTGTGGATGGTTGGAAGGAGCAGTTAGTACTGGTGTGGATGGTTGGAGGGAGAAGTTAGTACTGGTGTGGATGGTTGGAGGGAGCAGTTAGTACTGGTGTGGATGGTTGGAAGGAGCAGTTAGTACTGGTGTGGATGGTTGGAAGGAGCAGTTAGTACTGGTGTGGATGGTTGGAAGGAGCAGTTAGTACTGGTGTGGATGGTTGGAAGGAGCAGTTAGTACTGGTGTGGATGGTTGGAAGGAGCAGTTAGTACTGGTGTGGATGGTTGGAAGGAGCAGTTAGTACTGGTGTGGATGGTTGGAAGGAGCAGTTAGTACTGGTGTGGATGGTTGGAAGGAGCAGTTAGTACTGGTGTGGATGGTTGGAAGGAGCAGTTAGTACTGGTGTGGATGGTTGGAAGGAGCAGTTAGTACTGGTGTGGATGGTTGGAAGGAGCAGTTAGTACTGGTGTGGATGGTTGGAAGGAGCAGTTAGTACTGGTGTGGATGGTTGGAAGGAGCAGTTAGTACTGGTGTGGATGGAAGGAAACATAAAGGAAGATAGCTTCTTCCAGACACAAGTGGGCGACACACAACACTATCACTGTGTATCTGTTGGTCTGCTGCCCTCCCTAGGCTGCTCACTTGGTCACCAGGGTTGTGAACGACTATATAAGGGCGGCGCCGTCGGCCAGCGTGGCGGTAATGCCGTCAGCATGGTGGCAGTGCCTTTAGCATGGAGGTCGGGCCGTCAGCGTGGCGGTAGCGACGTCAGCGTGGTAGCAGCAGCTTCAGCGTGCCGGCAGCACCGTGCCGTCAGCGTGGTGGGAGCGTCGTCAGCGTGGCAGCAGCGCCGTCAGCGTGGCGGCAGAGTGGCACTAGTACGCTAACTGGCACAGCCAGGATCGCTGCCAACCATTCTAATATATTCTGCAACATTCCGCCAGCCTCTGTCAGGCGTTCAGGTTGAGTGCCAGTTTTTGTGCCGTTCCAAGTTCCCATCAGGACGGCACCATTACAGTTCTCTTTCCCTTCAACTCTTTTTCCCTTCCATAGACCTTTCACCTCTCCCTCTCTTCTACCCTATCCGTCACTTGCCCTCTCCCATACACTCCAACTCTCTTCTAGCCCTCTTTCTTTCACTACCCCTCCATTCCTCTCAACCCTCCCCTTCTCATACCCCCCCTCTTCTCTCTCCGCTCCCCTTCCCTCCGTTCCTCCCTCCCCCTTCCTTTTTTTCTCTCCTTTTATCCCTCACTTCCACCCTTCCACTTTCTCCCTGCTCTCACTTCCCTTCCCCTTCAGCTGATCGATCTGCCTGTTTCCCCCCTCTCGCCAGTGCCTTCCCTCTACCTCCCTCCCATTCACCCTCCCCTTCTCCCTTCCCCTCACCATGCTCCTTATTTCCCCTCTCTTCCCTCAGCGGCCTGAGCCTCGTTATAGTGTACTGCGGCCGTCTCGTAAACCCCGTCTCACGCTCTTTTTATATCATATATAAATTTGTTTTTTTTCAGTTTCCGTGTATATTTCACTGATAAAGTTGATAACTGCCCATGAAGCCAACCGGAAGGCACGGTGAAGAGATCCGTGGAAGAGAGAGAGAGAGAGAGAGAGAGAGAGAGAGAGGTTTTTATTTAGTACAATTGGGTACACCAGCAGCTATCCTGTTATGTTTGATAGTTACACAGTAGCTACGTTGCCTTGTCATATTCCATCAGGCAGGATGTGTTACATATATGGCGTTGAAATCTGTCAGCCTGAGCCGAGAGACCTCAGTGAAGCAATGAGGATATATTCAAACATTCCATGGTAGCGGTAGGGAAAGAGGGAGGAAGGAATGGCAGGGAAAGGAAGAGGAGGGGAGGAGGAGAGGGGAAAATAGAAATTTAAAAGGAATGCTTTGGAGTTTAGAGAGAAGCATTGAGGAGGGTAGAGTGGAAAGAATAAAGAGATGTAGAGAAAGAATGCCGAAAGGTAGAGAAGAGGGAATGTCATATCACGGCTTACTGGTCCACCACTTTAAAAATTATAGCTATTATTAAAGCCATTTCTTTCAACTAATTATTGTTATCCTCTCATAGCTGCTCCCCCTAAACTTATGAAGGCCTCCACACCCCCATCCTCCATAACTTCTAGCTAGAGGTCAGCTCTCATGGTCTCGATAGAGGCTTGAGTACCCTGACAGAACTAGAGTGTGGAGGTAAGCAACCAAGACGTCCGTCCTGGCAAATAGATAGATACCTGAGGCCCATTCTCAAGATATCACAGCTGCTCTCCCATTTCTCACAACCAAGATATTGGAGAGAGAGTCTCAAGATATCACAGGAAGGTATAGGAACGGAAGACTGGGGAAGGTTAGAGAAATTAGGTGTGATTGTGGGAAAAGAGGAATGGGAAGAGAACAAGGATACGTTAAGGGAAATGGCGAAGAGCGAAGGTTAGGTCAAGGTTACCTATAGTAACTTCCGGAAGACACCACCCCCGCGCCCCGGTCCCAGATCAGGCCTCCTGGCTGCTGGCCTGATCGGTCAGGCTGTTGGTACCCGCCAAAAGAGCACGGAGTAGAGATAATGAGGGCTTAGACAAGATAGTACGGTATAGAGGGGAGGCTAGAGTAGTGTGCAGTCGCCTGCCACTCTTCTTGCCTCTAATCTGCTTCCTCTTAAGTTGCCAGATAACAGCTGTCTCGTAATACTCCACCTACCAAAAGCCAGTCATCATCACACATCTCCATTTTCTCCCCCGTCCCTTGTTTTCTCCCCGACTCACATCCCCTTACTTCCTCACTGTCTCCCTCCCTCTCTCCTTCCTATTCCTCTCTGCTCCTTCACTGTGTCCCATCAGAGGTGTCGAGAAAAATGCATAATTTAGTAAAGTTTTCAAAGTGTAGAGGATTACTCATCCTCGTCTACAGCAAAATCAAGAGTGTGTTAGGCTGTTTTTTTTTTTTAATATAATCTTACAGCTGAAGGAGAGGGAGGGTGGGCGTGGTGGTGGGGTGAAGATGGCGGGGGTAGAGCCTGTGGTGGGGAGGGAAGTGAGTTGCTGGTGGTGGTGGTGGTGCTGGTGGTGCTGGTGGCGGTGGTGGCAGAACTTGAAGTTTTTCCTCATTAGTTAAACTGATATCTTATACCCGACATCTGAATACTTAAAGAATTCCACGTAGTGAGCACTTATAACCACAACAATGTATGAGAAAGCTGACTGCAGAAGCTGACTGCAGAAGCTGACTGCAGAAGCTGACTGCAGAAGCTGACTGCAGAAGCTGACTGCAGAAGCTGACTGCAGAAGCTGACTGCAGAAGCTGACTGCAGAAGCTGACTGCAGAAGCTGACTGCAGAAGCTGACTGCAGAAGCTGACTGCAGAAGCCTACAAAGTTTGTGTAAATGTATCCCGCTGAGAAACTCTAAAAGAAAAGGAGATTAAATGACGAAAAGGAACGTAGGAAATTTCACAAAGGAAAAAATTGCTGGACTCTTCAGGAAATCTCAGATAACACCAAGAAAAACCTTCACCGAAAAAAATTCCGATGTAGAGGATAAATAAATGACTCATGACAGCCAAGAAACACAAAAGGAAGAAAAAGTCATCCCGGAAATTGGCGAAAAATCCTAAAATAAAAAACTTTTATTTACATGTGCAAAATGAGACGCTAAATGACAGAATTACGGAGACTTTGGAAGAAAATCAATATGCAGATGTGGTATACACTATTTTGGAAAGGCGTTTAACAAATGTGATCCTGGGTTGATGGCACATAAAAGAGGGTGATAGGTATAACGGGGAAGGTAGGCAAATGGGTATTCAATTTTATGACAAATAAACCACAGAAATTAATAGTAAATAGAGCAAAATTCAGCATTACGAAATACCTTTACCTTTGGTGTACCTTTGATAAGCAGAATCTCAGTACACCAAGGCATGGTCTTGGCGCCTTTTCTGTTTTTCATCCTCAGTGCTGACTTGGAAACGCTCAAAAAAGTTTCGCATCTTCATTTGCGGATGATACAAAAATAAGCATGGAAATCACATCTCCAAAATACACGGAAAAATTGCAAGAAGATTAAATCAGAATCTTCGAGTGGGTAGTGGAGAATAACATGGCGTCACTGGTGATAAGTTCCAAATGCTAAGATATGAAAAAAAATGGAGAACTCAATAAGGACATTGTATACAAAGCACAAGATCATATAGAACGAAATGAACATGTGAAAGACCTGGTTCAGTAATGTCAGCTGGCCTTTTGAGAAAGACATTAAGACAAATGCCATGAAAGTCAGGAAAATAATGTGGTGGGTAATGAGAGCTTTCAAAACACGGGGAAATAGTGCCAATGGTGACACGTCGGTGCTCTCTCGCTTAGAATATTGTTCCAATTGACTGACCCATTTAGGGCAGGAGAGATATCAGAGCTGGAAGATCATTTATTGCCCGTATGGAGCTAATAAACTATTTAAATTACTGGGAATGCCTTACAGTCCTAAATATGCACTCTTTGGAGCAGAGGAGAGATACATGCTAATATATACGTGGAAAGTATCTGAAGCATTAGTTCCAAACATGCACACTGCCATCACAACATACTGAAGTGAGAGATATGAGAGAAAATGTAAAATCAACCCAGTGAAAAACAGGGACGCCCGTTGGTACAATAAGAAACACTATATCGACATCCGTGGTCCCCTGACTATTCAACATGTTACCAGATGGTATCAAAAACACTGCTGGGAAACTTGACAAGTACCTTCGCCGAGTGCCAGATCAACCAGACTGTGATGGATTCGTGGGCCAGCTGATCTCCAGCAGCAACATTCTGATTGACCAAGCAAGCACCAGGCAAGTCTGGCCCGCGGCCGTGCTGTGAGAGTACAAGAACTCTCGAAACCCTTCAAAGGTATCTCGTGTTCTTCGTCTCCAACAGTTCTTCCCCATCATATCTACTTGTCTCCTAACTACCTTCTCTTGTCCCTCTATTCACCGTCTCCCTCACCTCCCCACAACGAGCTCTCTCTCTCTCTCACTCTCTCCCCCCATACACAACTACTGCCCCTGTTCACCTAACAGGGTCGCAGGTCGCAGAAATCATTCAGTAGCATATTCATGTAGCAGAAACTTGAATAATATACAATTTGTACTTGGAAAATACTGGAGGGAGTAGTTCCAGAGCTGCACACTGAAATAAGCTCTTATAACAAGAGAAGGCATGACTGATAGTACCAAGCACCTTCATTGAAACGGGGGCACAATAGACAAGCTAAGGCGTGAAGAGTTCAAAATATTTCAACACTCTCCAAGTATTAGAGCAATTACTAACATACCTTTAACTGTCTTCACCCTGACAGGTCTCTGTAAATTGTTCTTGATTAGCCGGGGAGATTGGCAGTGATGGGCAGGCGGGGGAGATGTGTTGGGGAGAGGGGCAGTGATGGGAAGTAGATATTGATGGTGAAAAAAAAGAATTGCGTTGGGAATTAAAAATTGGGTGGTGGAAAAAATAAGCAGTGATGGGAAAGGGGAAGACACTGCTGAAAGTAGCAGTGAAATGTGATGGTTATGTGGTGGGGTATGGGAAAGGGGAAAAAAGTGTATAGGGTGAGGAGACTCTGGGGAGGAGAGAGTAGTGGAGTTTCAGGTGTGGGTTGTGTAGATCGAGACATTGGGTTGATTGGGTGGGGGCGCTGAGTGGGTAATGCTCTGTGGTGATGGATTTCGGTATCGTGGTGGGGGTGTTGGGGTGTAGGCTGGGGAAGAGGGACTTGCCATCAGCATACCCAGGTGAATCATCGTCAGCAAAGATAAACATTCAAACAACAATGATAAGTGGACAGTTTGGGAAGCATTCCATCCTCTCAGGTTATAGTCCCTTCACGGGAGGTGCCATGACGCTGGTGAAGGTCTCTTGATACAAAGAATTGGAGCTGTTCTTCCTTTCCTTGGATCGAATCTGATTGCTGTATGACCACGAATACGAGTTTAGCGCTACTTCATGAAATAAATACGTATATAGCTGGTTATATCGTAGTTTATATTTGGTGTAATCAATATCTAATTTATGTGTATATGAGACATGCTGTCCTGGAATCACCACTATTTTCCAATGCAGAATTCTTTGTTGACTGCCATGTTTGGCGGAACACTGACCAGTAGTTATTATATCTGAACAACAATTACTGACGTCAGGATAATATCTCAGCTCTCATATTCACAACATACCTTTGATATACCTTTGAAGAGTTTCGAGTTTCACTACTCCCGAAGCCCGGCCATGGGTCAGGATCGTCTGGTGCTTGCCTGGCCAACCAGGCTGTTGCTGCTGGAGGCCCTCTGCCCCACATATCCATCACAGCCTAGTTGATCTGGCACCTGGTGAAGATATTTGTCCTGTTTCCTCTTTAAGACTTCAACACTTGGTCCAGCCGTGTTTCTGATATCTTCTGGTAAGATGTTGAATAGCCTGGGACCCCGAATGTTGATACAGTGTTCTCTTATTGTCCCAACAGCACCCCTGCTCCTTACTGGGTTTATTTTACACTTCCTCCCATATGTCACTCCAGTATGTTGTTACGGCAGTGTGCAGATTTGGGACCAGGCCCTCGAGTACTTTCCAGGTATATATTGCCATGTATCTCTCCGCTCTAATGAGTACATGTTCAAGACTTGAAGGCGTTCCCAGTAGTTTAGGTGCTTTCCAGCTCTGATATTTCTCCTGCTTTGAACGGGGCCGTCAGCACTGAGCAATATTCTAAATGAAAGAGCACTAGTGATTTGAAGAGTGTCACCATTGGCATTAATTCCCTTGTTTTGAAATTCTCAATACCCACCCCGTCATCATCCTGGCTGTCGTGATCTTTGTCTTGTTATGGTCTTTAAAAGAAAGGTCAGCTGACATAATTATTCCCAAGTCTTTTACATGTTCCTTTCTTTCTATTTGGTGACCCTCTCGAGTTTTGTATACAGTGTTCCTTTTGAGTTCTTCATTCTTTCCATTCCTAAGAAGTTGGAACTTATCACCATTGAACGTCATGTTGTTCTCCACTGCCCTCTGGAAAACACTGTTTGTCTTCCTGTAGTTTTTCAGTGTCCTCTACCGTAGTAACTTTCATGCTTATTTTAGTGTCATCTGCAAAATCATTAATATTTACGAATATAAATGATATTAAACCAAGGTTTGTAACATTATAACCCGTTTTTCTCCACTTCGCTGTAATGGATATTGGACGAGCAGCGTTTTTTTTCTGGATATCTGTGACATACCTGCGACCGATTTCGAGGTTCCTGTCCATACAGCTCGGCCTCAGGTCAGAGACTTTACTGCTGACCGCCTGATCAACCAGGCTTGCTTCTGGAAGCCCACATAGCCATCACAACCTGGCTGATCGTGATGGTAAAACTCTTTCTCCTGGCCGTAAAAGTGGTCTAAAAAAATAGCCTTTTGCTCAGCATTACTTTTCTTGATGTCAGTATGTCAACCCTTGATATTGAGTGCCTTGATTATCAAGGATCCCCTAGCTCCCTCCCGTCAATCCCCTCAACAAGGATCTCTTCGCTCCCTCCCATTCCTCCTTTTATTCTTCAAGGATCTCCTCGCTCCCTCCCGTCCCTCCTTTTACTCTTCAAGGATCTCCTCGCTCCCTCCCGTCCCTCCTTTTACTCTTCAAGGATCTCCTCGCTCCCTCCCGTTCATCCCTGTGCTCCTCATCCCGGCTATTCTGAAAAATCTACAGCCAGTCCTGACTTGTCTTGGTTGTACCTCGCGGTTGTCACATTAAAGTTTGTTCAGCAGGTCCAGCCTCTGTTTGGGGAAGTCCTGCCTGGAAGGTGTTGGAGTTGGGGCGTGAGGTGGTAGGGGTGTGAGGGCGAGGTGGCAGGGAAGGGAGGGTGTGAGGGGGAGACAAAGATGGAACCGTGGAGTAGCAAGGTGAAGATGTGAAGTGGCTAGCGGTGGTGGAAGCCAGGCAGGAAGCCGTTCAGAAAACTAGCAAGAGAGCCAGTCTAAAAGCTAATTTGATAGCCAACCAGAAAGCCAGCCTGTGACAGCTACAACTAAGAAGCGAGCCATAAAAAAGCCAGCCTCAAAGCCAGTATGATAGCTGTTAAAAAAGCCAGCCAGGAAGCGAGTCTACAAGCCATCAAGAAAGCCATTCTGAAACTTTAGAAAATTAGCCAGGAAGCCGGTTTGAAAGTTATTTAGAAAGCCAGCCAGGGAGCGAGCCAAAAAGCCAGGCAGGAAGCCAGTCTAGTATCTTGCCCACCTTTCCGCCCGTCAGCCAGGGAATGGATATCACTTTTAGTGTCCAGCAAACCTTTTCCCGGGGAACAGCATAACCCGTACCTCCTTTTATTAAAGAAAACTGAGTATATTAGTAGTATGTTGCTACCTTACTCTTGTATAGTTCCATAGTAGGTACACAAGCAGTGCGCTGCTGCCACACTGCTCTCTGGAGAAGGTATATACCTTATACCTTTGATGAGTTCCGAGGATCTTTCTATTCTTGGAACCCGGCAGTGGACCAGGCTCGTCTGGTACATATGAGGAAGAACACTAGTAATGTTACCCTGTAGTAATCTATAACACAGGATGGGGTTTCTTCGTAAGGTTATGCAATCTGTCAGCCTGAGCTGGGAGACCGGCAGGGCGATGAGGATATCGTCAAGATTCCGCTATTGGTTCACCACCTACGGCAGCTTTTAAAGGTTTCCTTTCCAGCAGAGCTGGAATTACTATCACTCGGTAGTTACCAGTCTCAAGATATCCTCTTGCACGCAAACACGCACCGGAGCACACACAAAGACACGGAAACACACACACACACACACACACAACACACCACACACACACACACACACACACACACACACACACACACACACACACACACACACACACACACACACACACACGCACACACACACACACACACACACACACCACACACACACACACACACCACACACACACACACACACACACACACACACACACACACACACACACACACACACACACACGCACACACACACACACACACACACACACACACACCACACACACACACACACACACACACACACACACACACACACACACGCACACACACACACACACACACACACACACACACACACACACACACACACACACACACACACACACACACACACACACACACACACAATGAGGAAAATGGAGTATAACCGTTCGTTATGCTTCTGGGAGGGGGAGAGAAGAAAAAAGGTATGAGAGAGGTTGATGATAGACAGAGAGATAAATAGATAGGGAGAAAAAGAAAGAGAGAGTTTCGTAGAAGAGGAGAAAGGAAGATTATTTCCAACCAGACATGCAAGACAATATCGCGTGCTATATTCAGTTATGAAACATTAACCAGCAAAATCTCTCAATTTATTTCTGATATTACAAGCTTGAATGATACGTTATTTTTGCTCTAGTAACGAGCGAGCTATTTTTGTGGCTGTAAAGAGTGGATAGACGCCATCAAAAGTGCTACGCCGCCGGAGAACTGCAAATACAACGTAACAAGAAGAGTAGGGAAGAGTGCTGCTGCTCTCTACACCGTTCACTGTGCTGGTGGAGCCTCAGTGCTTCATTGCACCAGTCAGTGTGCTGGTGGAGCCTCAGTGCTTCATTGCATCGTTCACTGTACTGGTGGAGCCTCAGTGCTTCATTGCATCGTTCACTGTACTGGTGGAGCCTCAGTGCTTCATTGCATCGGTCACTGTGCTGGTGGAGCCTCAGTGCTTCATTGCATCGTTCACTGTACTGGTGGAGCCTCAGTACTTCATTGCAACGTTCACTGTGCTGGTGGAGCCTCAGTGTTTCATTGCATCGTTCACTGTACTGGTGGAGCCTCAGTGTTTCATTGCATCGTTCACTGTACTGGTGGAGCCTCAGTGCTTCATTGCATCGTTCACTGTGCTGGTGGAGCCTCAGTGCTTCATTGCATCGGTCACTGTACTGGTGGAGCCTCAGTGCTTCATTGCATCGTTCACTGTACTGGTGGAGCCTCAGTGCTTCATTGCATCGGTCACTGTGCTGGTGGAGCCTCAGTGCATCATTTCACCGTTCACTGTGCTGGTGGAGCCTCAGTGCTTCATTGCATCGTTCACTGTACTGGTGGAGCCTCAGTGCTTCATTGCATCGTTCACTGTACTGGTGGAGCCTCAGTGCTTCATTGCATCGGTCACTGTGCTGGTGGAGCCTCAGTGCTTCATTGCATCGTTCACTGTACTGGTGGAGCCTCAGTACTTCATTGCAACGTTCACTGTGCTGGTGGAGCCTCAGTGTTTCATTGCATCGTTCACTGTACTGGTGGAGCCTCAGTGTTTCATTGCATCGTTCACTGTACTGGTGGAGCCTCAGTGCTTCATTGCATCGTTCACTGTGCTGGTGGAGCCTCAGTGCTTCATTGCATCGGTCACTGTACTGGTGGAGCCTCAGTGCTTCATTGCATCGGTCACTGTGCTAGTGGAGCCTCAGTGCATCATTTCACCGTTCACTGTGCTGGTGGAGCCTCAGTGCTTCATTGCATCAGTCAGTGTGCTGGTGGAGCCTCAGTGCTTCATTGCATCGTTCACTGTACTGGTGGAGCCTCAGTGCTTCATTGCATCGGTCACTGTACTGGTGGAGCCTCAGTGCTTCATTGCATCGGTCACTGTGCTGGTGGAGCCTCAGTGCTTCATTGCATCGTTCACTGTACTGGTGGAGCCTCAGTACTTCATTGCAACGTTCACTGTGCTGGTGGAGCCTCAGTGCTTCATTGCATCGGTCACTGTGCTGGTGGAGCCTCAGTGTTTCATTGCATCGTTCACTGTACTGGTGGAGCCTCAGTGTTTCATTGCATCGTTCACTGTGCTGGAGGACCCTCAGTACTTCATTGCATCGCTCACTGTACTGGTGGAGCATCAGTGCTTCATTGCACCGTTCACTGTGCTGGTGGAACCTCAGTATTTCATTGCACAGTTCACTGTGCTGGAGGACCCTCAGTACTTCATTGCATCGCTCACTGTACTGGTGGAGCATCAGTGCTTCATTGCACCGTTCACTGTGCTGGTGGGACCCCCAGTATTTCATTGCACAGTTCACTGTGCTGGAGGACCCTCAGTACTTCATTGCATCGCTCACTGTACTGGTGGAGCATCAGTGCTTCATTGCACCGTTCACTGTGCTGGTGGAACCTCAGTATTTCATTGCACAGTTCACTGTGCTGGAGGACCCTCAGTACTTCATTGCATCGCTCACTGTACTGGTGGAGCATCAGTGCTTCATTGCACCGTTCACTGTGCTGGTGGAAACCTCAGTATTTCATTGCACAGTTCACTGTGCTGGTGGAGCCTCAGTACTTCATTGCATCGCTCACTGTACTGGTGGAGCATCAGTGCTTCATTGCACCGTTCACTGTGCTGGTGGAACCTCAGTATTTCACTGCACCGTTCACTGTGCTGGTGGAGCCTCAGTACTTCATTGCATCGCTCACTGTACTGGTGGAGCATCAGTGCTTCATTGCACCGTTCACTGTGCTGGTGGAACCTCAGTATTTCATTGCACAGTTCACTGTGCTGGTGGAGCCTCAGTACTTCATTGCATCGTTCACTGTGCTGGTGGAGCCTCAGTGATTCATTGCATCGGTCACTGTGCTGGTGGAGCCTCAGTGATTCATTGCATCGTTCACTGTACTGGTGGAGCCTCAGTGCCTCATTGCATCGTTCACTGTGCTGGTGGAGCCTCAGTGATTCATTGCATCGTTCACTGTGCTGGTGGAGCCTCAGTGATTCATTGCATCGGTCACTGTGCTGGTAGAGCCTCAGTATTTCATTGCACCGTTCACTGTGCTGGTGGAGCCTCAGTACTTCATTGCACCGTTCACTGTGCTGGTGGAGCCTCAGTGCTTCACTGCACCGTTCACTGTGCTGGTGCAGCCTCAGTACTTCATTGCACCGTTCACTGTGCGGGTGGAGCCTCAGTACTTCATTGCACCGTTCACTGTGCTGGTGGAACCTCAGTACTTCATTGCACCGTTCACTGTGCTGGTGCAGCCTCAGTACTTCATTGCGCCGTTCACTCTGCTGGAGGATCCTCAGTACTTCATTGCATCGTTCACTGTACTGGTGGAGCCTCAGTGCTTCATTGCACCGTTCACGGTGGTGGTGGAGCCTCAGTACTTCATTGCACCGTTCACTGTGCTCGTGGAGCCTCAGTACTTCATTGCACCGTTCACTGTGCTGGTGCAGCCTCAGTGCTTCATTGCACCGTTCACTGTACTGGTGGAGCCTCAGTACTTCATTGCATCGTTCACTGTATTGGTGGAGCCTCAGTGCTTCATTGCACCGTTCACTGTGCTGGTGGAGCCTCATTGCTTCGTTGCACCGTTCACTGTGCTGTGGAGCCTCATTGCTTCATTGCATCGTTCACTATGCTGGTGGAGCCTTAGTGCTTCATTGCACCGTTCACTGTGCTGGTGGAGCCTCAGTGCTTCATTGCACCGTTCACTGTGCTGGTGGAGCCTCAGTACTTCATTGCATCGTTCACTGTACTGGTGGAGCCTCAGTGCTTCATTGCGCCGTGCACTGTGCTGGTGGAGCCTTGGTGCTTCATTGCACTGTTCACTGTGCTGGTGGAGCCTCGGTGCTTCATTGCACCGTTCACTGTGCTGGTGGAGCCTCAGTACTTCATTGCACCGTTCACTGTGCTGGTGGAGCCTCAGTACTTCATTGCACCGTTCACTGTGCTGGTGGAGCCTCAGTGCTTCATTGCACTGTTCACTGTGCTGGTGGAGCCTCGGTGCTTCATTGCACTGTTCACTGTGCTGGTGGAGCCTCGGTGCTTCATTGCACTGTTCACTGTGCTGGTGGAGCCTCGGTGCTTCATTGCACCGTTCACTGTGCTGGTGGAGCCTCAGTACTTCATTGCACCGTTCACTGTGCTGGTGGAGCCTCAGTACTTCATTGCACCGTTCACTGTGCTGGTGGAGCCTCAGTACTTCATTGCACCGTTCACTGTGCTGGTGGAGCCTCGGTGCTTCATTGCACCGTTCACTGTGCTGGTGGAGCCTCAGTGCTTCATTGCACTGTTCACTGGAGTAAAGTATGACGCACTTAGTTATGAAATATGACATTCCTGAGTGTCTTTTCTGGTAATTTTGGGTAAATCTTGTGTGACGGGAGCTAAGTGCATTGTACAGTGTGAGGGGGTTGAGTGTACTGTGTCCCCAGGAATCTGGCTTCACCATTATTCCTACACCCCTTCTGTCTGCCTTTCTGTCTCCCTCTCTCTGTCTTTCTGTCTGTCTGTTTGTCATTCTGTATGTGTGTGTGTACTCACCTAGTTGAGGTTGCAGGAGTCGAGTCCAAGCTCCTGGCCCCGCCTCTTCACTGGTCGCTACTAGGTCACTCTCCCTGAACCGTGAGCTTTATCATACCTCTGCTTAAAGCTATGTATGGATCCTGCCTAAACTACATCGCTTCCCAAACTATTCCACTTCCTGACTACTCTGTGGCTGAAGAAATACTTCCTAACATCCATGTGATTCATCTGTGTCTTCAACTTCCAACTGTGTCCTCTTGTTACTGTTTCCAATCTCTGGAACATCCTGTCATTGTCCACCTTGTCAATTCCTCTCAGTATTTTGTATGTCGTTATCATGTCCCCCCTATCTCTCCTGTCCTCCAGTGTCGTCAGGTTGATTTCCCTTAACCTCTCCTCGTAGGACATACCTCTTAGCTCTGGGACTAGTCTTGTGGCAAACCTTTGCACTTTCTCTAGTTTCTTCACGTGCTTGGCTAGGTGTGGGTTCCAAATTGGTGCCGCATACTCCAATATGGGCCTAACGTACACGGTGTACAGGGTCCTAAACGATTCCTTATTAAGATGTAGGAATGCTGTTCTGAGGTTTGCTAGGAGCCCATATGCTGCAGCAGTTATTTGGTTGATGTGCGCTTCAGGAGATGTGCCTGGTGTTAAACTCACCCTAAGATCTTTTTCCTTGAGTGAGGTTTGTAGTCTCTGGCCCCCTAGACTGTACTCCGTTTGCGGTCTTCTTTGCCCTTCCTCAATCTTCATGACTTTGCACTTGGTGGGATTGAGCTCCAGGAGCCAATTGTGTGTGTGTGTGTGTGTGTGTGTGTGTGTGTGTGTGTGTGTGTGTGTGTGTGTGTGTGTGTGTGTCTCACTATACATATTGGAGTTCTATGAAGACCTAATGAGGTAAATCAGTAAAGACTGGCCTAGGCAGACTGCTTCTTCCTGGACTGCAAGAAAGGATTTGACAGGGTTCTGGACCACATACTCACCCACTGATAGTTCTCTAGTGCTCAAGAATTAGACAGAGTTTTAGTGAGGGTACGAGAGTGTACGGATGATAGTAAGAAATAGGACACTAAGAGGTGTGTATATATCTCTAACCATCAGTGCTTGACCCAATGCCACTTGCTCCAGTGATGTTTCTAATTTCCATAAATAACCTGCCTGAAGGAAATAGTAATTATAAATCAAAGATTGTCTTGTGGTGTGCAGGAGACTGATATTTGTGGCACCATGAGATCTGTGGCGCTACGAGATTGGTTGAGGCTTAGGATCTCTTGCGCCCTGAGGTGTACGGGGCCTTATATAACCTTGGTTCCATGGTATCGTGAGTACTCATAGAGCCTCAAGATCTGTGCAATAATTAGTGGTCCATCATGCAGTTGCTGTGTGTTGATTGATGTTAAGTTTACACCCAAGTCTACTTGTCTCGAGCAACATATTCTGTGACTGTGGGCACCACAATCAGCGTCGGTGTTACCAGCCCATCAACACCCTGGGTGTGCCAGAGTCACTCACAACATCTACGTACTTGCCTCAACTTTCTAAGATGGAGACTTATTCTTTAAAAGCCTGGACCATCTGACAGTCTGGAGGACCTTCATTATATCTGTCCTGGCATCTGTGTGTGAGTGTGTGTGTGTGTGTGTGTGTGTGTGTGTGTGTGTGTGTGTGTGTGTGTGTGTGTGTGTGTGTGTGTGTGTGTGTGTGTGTGTGTGTGTGTGTGTGTGTATGTGTGTGTGTGTTGTGTGTGTGTGTGTGTGTGTGTGTGTGTGTGTGTGTGTGTGTTCTGGGTGATGTGTGTGTTGTTGTGTTGTGTGTGTGTGTGTGTTGTGTGTAGTAAAAGGTTTGTGTGTGTGTGTGTGTGTGTGTGTTGTGTGTGAATTGTGTGTGTTGTGTTGTGTGTGAGTTATGTGGTGTGTGTATATGTGTTGTGGTGTTGTGGTGTGAGTGTGAGTATGTTGTGTGGTGTGATTGTGTGGTGTGGTGTGGTGTCCTTGTTCTGGTTGTGATAGTTTGTGTATTGACATGGACTGTGGTATATGTAATGGTGTCAGTCCTGCCGGAATTGATATGTTTTTCTTTGAAATTTGTATACTAAAGTATGGTAGGACTGGTAGTACAGTGTCGCTGATGATAGGTACAGGTGAGTGGCACAGCCTCTTCTGTATGTGAAGATTTAGTGAAGCGTGAGGTATATAACATCAGTAAGTGTGTGAGTGTGGTTGTGCAGATGTAGCTGTGAGTGGATGATGAGCCAAGGGTGGTGGAGGTTGTGGTGATGAAGTGATATGATTGAATGGTGTGGGTGTTGTGGTGATGGTGGTCTAGTGGATGGTGTTTGTGTGTGATGGTGATGCTGAGATGGTGGTGTTGTTGTGATGATATGGTAGAGTGGTGGTGGTGGTGTGTGGTGATGGTGGTTTGTGGGATGGTGATCTGAGATGTGGTTGTTTTGGTGTGTGGTGATGATGATGAGTGGTGGTGTTGTGGTGATGATGATGTTTGAATGGTGGTGTTGTGGTTGTGGTGATGGTGGTGTTGTGGTGTGGTGGTTTGTGGTGATGGTGATGCTGAGATGGTGGTGTTGGTTGTGGTGATGGTGGTTTTGTGATGATGGTGGTTTTGTGGTGATGGTGATGCTGAGATGGTGGTGGTGGTGAGTAATGATGATGCTGAGATGGTGGTGTGTGGTGATGATGATGTAAGTGGTGGTGGTGTGTGGTTATGGTGATGCTGAGGTGGTGGTGTTGCAGTGATGCTGAAGGTTGGTTGTGGTTGTGGTGTTGGTGAGGTGGGTGGTGTTGTGTATGGGTGATGTGGTGGTGTGGTTGGTGGTGGTGTGATGGTGGTTCTGAGGTGTTGATGGTCGTGGTGATGCTGAGGTGGTGATGGTGGTGTTGTGGTGATGCTGAGGTGGTGATTGTGGTGTTGCAGTGATGGTGCTGTGGTGGTGATGGTGTTGTGGTGATGCTGAGGTGGTGGTGTTGTTGTGATAGTGATGTTGAGGTAGGGGTGGTGGTGGTGTTTTGGTGAAGATGCTGAGGTGTTGTTGTTATGATGGTGATACTGAGATGGTGGTGGTGGTGGTGTTGTGGCGATGGTGCTGAGGTCGTGATGGTAGTGTTGTGGTGATGGTGATGCTGAGGTGCTGTTGTGGCGATGATGATGCTGAGGTGGTATTGTGGTGATGGTGATGCTGAGGTGGTGATGGTGATATTGTGGTGGTGATGATGTGGTGGTGGTAGTATAACCAGTTTATTTGGTGTTCTGGTAGCGGGGTATAAATGACACGTCTTCGGAGGCTTCTTACTTTATTGTTAAGTCATGGTGGGTACACAGGCTTGTGTGTTTGTGCCCATGGCCCGGGAGGGCCATGCCCACGAGGGAGAGAGGAGTGCACACTTCTTGACTGAGTGAAGGGTGTCGCCAGAGTGAGGCAGAGGCAAGGGCAGGCAGGCTGGCATGCCCACCGAGAGGCCTGGCTACAGAGGGCAGCACCTTAGTGCCGCAAAATATGAACTAAGCTGGCAGACAGCATAGGCTGTCTGTGCAGACAGTACAGGCTGTCTACATATGCTCGGCCACCGGACGACGCGACAATACTGGTGGTAAAAGAAACTCGGTCTCTCTCTCATAGGAACAGGGCACAGAACACAAAATAAAAACATATATATACATATGGATATGGAAAAAAAACTTCCTACAGGCAGGGAAGAAAAAAACATGTGGGGTGTGCTAAACATCGTGGTCATAGGCAGTGAGCGTCAATGGGCATCACTGCCTTCCTGCTGAGCTGTGACATAACAGGGTATGGTCTCCTCTGGAACGGTGAAGCAGTCATCGTAGGAGTCGCTGCAGGTTTCACTCAACCTGGGGCACGACATGCTGGTGCCCTCGAGTGAACTCGAGGCGTCGACAAAACTCGGCAACTGGGCAGGACTTCTGGCAAGCGATTCAGGAGGACACTTCTCGACTGGTACTGTCGCTGGGCTGTCACTGCCGGCGAGCGTGGAGCGAGTCGTGGCAGAGACGACTGGGCGAAACATCTGGGAGTCGTAACATCATACATCAGACTGCAGTGAGCGAGCTAGCAGCCAAAGTGACATCATCTTTGTGCAGGCTGCTCACTGAAGCTTGTGACACGAGGCTGACACAGCGCCTGCCGACAGGGCTAACTGCGGCTTGACGAGTGTCATTCTCTCGGCAGTTGGGGTTATAGCAGAGGTTAGTCTAAGCTTCCCCAGACTTGTTTCTCTACATATAACTGCATTCTGAAGGTCTGGAGGTGAAGTGAAACAAATCTCAATGGGAATTGTAGCAGGTACGATTCTGCAGAACATCACGAGAGACGAGCATAAGAGCTTTCTGTACAAATAGGCTTGGGCTCAGAGCTGACTGATAACAACTGTCAAACCCACTGGTCACATCCAGTGACTTAGCACAGTGGTGCTACTCAGGTCTGGCTCAGACCTCACTGGACACACACAAACTACACACACCCACGATACATGCAGTACACTAACATGTGAGAACACTGACTGAGAGGAATTAATTAACACAAGACATATATCTTCTCTCAATCTTCTCAACAATACTGAAATAATTACTAGAAACACTCGATGTGACATTATGTGATGTCAGGCGTGATGTTGCAAGGTGACGTCAGTGTCGGGATCCATGTGGCGTCATGATCTACATGGCATGTTGATCCACGTGGCATGCTGATCCACATGGCTTGCTGATCTATGTGGCATGCTGATCCACGTAGCTTCGAGTGGCCTCGGGCACTTGGATACACAGCTCTGGCAATGAATTCACATGGAAAACAGCAGAAAACACAGCAGAGGGAGTGGGCAGTGGTGAGTGTATGGCAGACGGGTGAGCGTGAGTAGGGCGAGCATGGGCAAGGTGAGGAACAGCCACTTCCTCTTCCTCCTCCCCCACCCACAAACACGTGGAGAAGCTCACACTGGACACAGAAATCACCACAAAACTCACCTCTGGCTTGCTGAAGTAGCTGTGCTGAGCTGAACAACAACAGCAACATACAAGTGACGCTGAACACGTGACTTGAGAAACAGCGTGGGACACTGTAGCGTGGGGTCACAATTCTCGAAGAAATTCGGCAAATTTCGGCTGGATCCTGCTTGTACCTGTGTCTGGATGCTCAAACGTGCAGACGCGACGTCAGGATAACTCGTTGAGAGACGAATGCTTCTTGTATAGGGTGATAAAGTGAAGATGACTTCATCCCTTCCTTCCTTCTCTCCGGGCAAAGACAACTGCTGTGACCACCGCTTCCCGCCATTTATAACGAGTTTGTTTGGTGTAACTGAAAGCGGGTGTGTGAATGATAAACTTCTTCAGAGGCTTCTTACTTTATTGTTAAGTCGTGGTGGGTACACAGGCTTGTGTGTTTGTGCCCATGGCCCGGGAGGGCCATGCCCACGAGGGAGAGAGGAGTGCACACTTCTTGACTGAGTGAAGGGTGTCGCCAGAGTGAGGCAGAGGCAAGGGCAGGCAGGCTGGCGTGCCCACCGAGAGGCCTGGCTACAGAGGGCAACACCTTAGTGCCGCAAAATATGAACTAAGCTGGCAGACAGCATAGGCTGTCTGTGCAGACAGTACAGGCTGTCTACAGTAGTTATATAGTGGTGATGGTGATGTGGTGGTGGTGATATGGTGGTGTTGATGTGGTTATGGTGATTGTGGTGGTGATGTGGTGATGGTGGTGATATGGTGGTGGTGGTGATGTGGTGGTAGTGGTGATATGGTTGTGTTCGTGATGTGGTTATGGTGGTGATGTAGTGGTGGTGGTGATGGGGTGGTAGTGGTGATATGGTTGTATTGGTGATGTGGTTATGGTGGTGATATGGGAATAAATGGTATAAAATACCGACACAATGGAAATATAAACACAAATGCAGTATAATGTGATCCTTTATTGACAACGTTTCACCCACACAGTGGGCTTTTTCAAGTCACACAACCATTTAATTAACTACAGAAACTCAAGACTTATAGCCACAGAAGACAACACTCAATACAGAAGAATCCTGGAATCATCGCTTATCTCTATAACCAACAATTTCAACCAGAACAATGGCTTCTATAACATAGCTGAACCACTCGCCAAGAAACTTCTTCATCGCTATCCCACATAAGAACATAGAACACTGCAGAAGGTCTACAACTTGTCCAATACCCCTGCCAAGCTACCCAAGACTCTATAACCCCACCCGGTAGATCATCAGATGCAGCATTCTCCACCTGACCTCAACATTCTGAACATGACTATAAATACTCTCGTACCTTCCAACCCCAGGTAGATCTGTGTGTGACTTGAAAAAGCCCACTGTGTGGGTGAAACGTTGTCAATAAAGGATCACATTATACTGCATTTGTGTTTATATTTCCATGGTGGTGATATGGTGGTGGTGGTGGTGATGTCATTTTTTAATTATTCTGAGCGGTATTAAGAATGTATTATTTTTGTTTCATTGTCACATTTATTTACATCGTGTAACAGCAACACTAATTTTGCTGATCAGAATAAACCACCTTTTGTATGGGGGCTCATTGTTTGTAAGCTGTGAGAACTGTGTGGTGGTAGGCTCACTGTAAGATGTGAGAACTGTGTGGTGGTAGGCTCACGGTAAGCTGTGAGAACTGTGTGGTGGTAGGCTCACTGCTCACTGTAAGCTGTGAGAACTGTGTGGTGATAGGCTCACTGCTCACTGTAAGCTGTGAGAACTGTGTGGTGGTAGGCTCACTGCTCACTGTAAGCTGTGAGAGTTGTGTAAGAGAACACTGTATGTAACGTAAGGCCAGACAGAATGCTCTCTGTATGACACTTAAACAGAATTCTGTATGTAACCTATGACCAAATATAACGGTGCATGTATCGAATTTACGAGTAATTAGAACGCTCTAACACCCGATAGAATGCAACAAGAATGCACTATAATACCGTATAGAGTGCTGGTGGTTAGAAGCCATTATAGGTCAACAGTATTATACCTCACAATCAGTATTGTTGATATTGTTGTATTGTCTGTGGTGTGTCAGAAAGTGCACACACAAGTTCCTTGGCAACACTAGTAATATACACGCGGCTGCGGTGTGTATATTTATTCATGTATTTTGATGGTTCTTCGCATACACAGCAAGAGTCACCAGTGGTGAAACATGGCATCACTTCCGGGGCTCGGGTCTCAGACCACGCCTCCCTGCTGTGACCTCCTTGTTGGTCAGCTTAATGATAGCAAATGACCCTTACTGATTCAGTGTGTACGTGATATTTTAGTGAGGTCATACAAGATACCTGTTGTGTGGTAAATACATCTTTGGTGGATCATCGCCCCCACGACCCGGTCTGATGCTGCTTCTGTTTCTACAAAGAATACGTAGAAACTGATTTTCTTCATTATTGCTTTTAAATGTAATCTGTTCACACACACATTATTCTTTCGTAATATTCGTTCAGTTTTGTCTCGAAAATTGTTGATTTGTAGGCAGTGTGTAATTGTTAGAGAGATGTCGCCGTGAGAGAGCGCTCAGTAAGCTTAAAGAGACCAAGACTCTTCAGCACCCTCCTTCGTCCCTAAGGGAAATTAGCAACAGACCCCTGGCTGTCTTCAAGACTGACCTTCATAAGTTCCTCAAGTCAGTTGCTGATCAACCGGGCTGATGTTCAGACGTTGGACTACGTATATCAAGCATCCGCAGCCTGGTCAATCAGGTCAGCAACCGGGAAGTCTGGTCTGGGACCAGGCCGCGAGGATGTTGACTCTTGAATCCGTCTGCAAGTGAACGCTGCAAGAGCCGTAAGGCTCCTCTCCACAACTGTGTTGCAACTTTGCACTCTTTTACAAGAGGAATTCAACTGGGGGAAGTCAGCAACATTGCAAAATATTGCCGTTCATGCGAAAATTGCAAAATGCCGCGACAGTGGCTAAAGCTGAGTTAAAAGTGGATAATTCTGTGGTGGGAAGGGGGAGAGTGAGTCTTGTGTGGGAAAGGGGAGGGCGAGTATTATCTGGGAAGGGGAAAGTGAGTCTTGTCTAGGAAGGGGGAAGATGAATCTTGTGTGGGAAGGGGAAGAGTGAGTCTTGTGTGGGAAGGGGGAGAGTGAGTCTTGTGTGGGAAAGGGAGGGCGAGTATTATCTGGGAAGGGGAAAGTGAGTCTTGTAAGGAAGGGGGGAAGGTGAATCTTGTGTGGGAAGGGGAGAGCGAGTCTTGTGTGGGAAGGGGGAGAGTGAGTCTTCTGTGGGAAAGGGGAGGGCGAGTATTATCTGGGAATGGGAAAGTGAGTCTTGTCTAGGAGGGGGAAGATGAATCTTGGTGGGAAGGGGGAGAGTGAGTCTTGTGTGGGAAGGGGGAGAGTGAGTCTTGTGTGGAAGAGGAGGGTGAATCTTGTGTGGGAAGGAGCGTGAGTCTTGTGTGGGAAGGGATTGACTTTAAGGGTGGGTAAGGATGAGCACTATGTGGGAAGGGAAGAGGGAGATGTTTGAGGTCAAGGGTCAGGTTTATAATATTGAAGTATAGGTAAAATGTTGGAGCTCTATGGTGGGGGAGGTGAGTTATAGACAGGGAGGGAGTGAGGGAGGCGATGTCTGTGCATCATTAGAACTCAGCAAATGTTTGAGATGTGACCGGGGGGGGGGAGAGGTGGTGAGATTCCAGAATGTAGAATTGCCCCTATCTTCTCCCCCTCCCTCTTCCCCCTCCCATCCCTGCTGACATAACGTCTAGGGAGGGGAGGGGGTTATTATGGAGTGGAATCTCTGGAGTTGCTCCTCATTTACATGTAAGTGAGAGCCAAATTCCAGTTCGCGGCCACGTGTAGACTTAACCCGACCTTGATTGGTGGTTAATGTGGTATAGAGGGTGGGGGAGGGGGGAGGGGTGTAGGCGAGGGAGCAGCACCGAGGAGAGGGGAGAGGAGGAAGCAAGTGAGAGAAGTAGGTGCAAGGGGACAGGTGGGAGCGAGGACAGAAGTGAGATCGAGAAGGGGAAGTGAGGGGAGAGGTGGGTTGGGAGGGAGGGGGAAGTGAGGTGGAGAGGTGGGAGGGAGGAGGGAAATTGAGGGGAGAAGTGGAAGGGAGGAGGGGAGGGCAGCTGGGGAGGTGAATGTACCGTTATGGCTTAAAGAGTTACCAACTTGTGTATCACCATGAGAATTCAAGGCAGGTGGGGAGGAATGTGACGGAGAGAGAGGGGGAAAGACGAAAAGGAAGAGAGAGAAGGGAAGACGAAGAGGAAGAGAGAGAGGGGAAGACGAAGAGGAAGGGAGGGAGGGGTAGACGAAGAGGAAGAGAGAGAGGGGAAGACGAAGAGGAAGAGAGAGAGAGCATACCAACTTATTTGTACCCACGTTCTAGTGGTTGTAAGGGTCGAATCTCAGCTCCTGGCCTCTTAACCTGGTGTTTGTTAGATCGACTCCCTCCTAGCTTTGTGGGCTCTCTCATAACTATTCTTAAAACTATGTATGGAGGCTGCTTCCAGCACAAGCAGGGATCCTTGCGGGACTCCGCTTGTGACTCGCCCATTCTGGCAGGTTCTTCTCGAACAACTTTTCTATGTCTTCTTTCCCTAAGGTAATCTTTTATCCACTGGAGTACATACCTTATTATTCTTTAATCCACCGGAGTACATTCCTTGTTATCTTTTAATCCACCGGTGGTCTGGTGGCTAAAGCTCCCGCTTCACACACGGAGGGCCCGGGTTCGATTCCCGGCGGGTGGAAACATTTGACACGTTTCCTTACACCTGTTGTCCTGTTCACCTAGCAGCAAATAGGTACCTGGGTGTTAGTCGACTGGTGTGGGTCGCATCCTGGGGGACAAGATTAAGGACCCCAATGGAAATAAGTTAGACAGTCCTCGATGACGCACTGACTTTCTTGGGTTATCCTGGGTGGCTAACCCTCCGGGGTTAAAAATCCGAACGAAATCTTATCTTATCTTATCTTATCTTACGATACCTTCTCCGTGAGTTTTATTATCCCTCTTCTTAAAGCTTTGTATGGATCCTGCTCCCACCACCTCCCTTTCCAAACTATTCCACTTCCTGACAACTCTGTGACTGAAGAAACACTTCCTAACATCCCCGTGACTCATATGAGTCTTCAACTTCCAATTGTGACCCCTTGTTGCTGTGTCCCATCTCTGCAACATCCTATCCCTCTCCATCGTGTCGATTCCTCTCAGTATTTTATATATTGTTATCATGTCCTGCCTATCCCTCCTGTGTGTGTGTGTGTGTGTGTGTGTGTGTGTGTGTGTGTGTGTGTGTGTGTGTGTGTGTGTGTGTGTGTGTGTGTGTGTGCGTGTGCGCGCGCGCTTCCTCCTGGCTTACATTAGGGATGAGAGCGCTGGCAGCCTCGTCCTGCTCGGTTGGTTAACTACGTAACTGCTCTGTTGAGTGTGAGCCTGGGTCTCTGTCTGTCAGGCTCTCTGCTTGCCTGTCACCTTTCCTCTCAGCCTCCCCACCTGTCAGCCTCCCTGCCTGTCAGTCTCCCTGCCTGTCAGCTTCCCTGTCTGTCAGCGTCCCTGCCTGTCAGTCTCCCTGCCTGTCAGTCTCCCTGCCTGTCAGCCTCCCTGCCTGTCAGCCTCCCTGCCTGCTTGGCTTGGCTGCGTGTTTGCCTGAAAACCATTTACTTTCCCGTTGACCTGGTCAACAGGACCAAAAACGGGCATAAAGTCAGTGAACGACATTTTATAGAGAAGTAAGCAAAGCGTCTATATGGCTAAAATAAATTATACCCTGCAGCTCTTCCTTCCTCCTCCCCTCCCCTTCCCTTCCTGCCACCTTCCCTCCCCTCCCTTCCTTTTATTTCCCTCTCCATCCCTCTGCTCTCTCTCCCTATCAATTACAGCAAAATTTTTATTGGAAATAAATTCCCGTGTTGATTTCTATTTTTTTTTTTTTGGCGATCACTCAATTCTCCCTCCTCCCCATGCGTCCCTAATTCATTTATTTACTCCCCTAATACACTCCCCATACTCCCCACACTCCCCTAACACACTCTCCCACCTCATGACCATCCCATTTTATCATCCATCTTAATCTAAAACAGACAGTATTTCGCTGTTGCTAAAACAGTCAAGTGGGTGACTGTTTAAATTAATGGGTCCCTTATCTTGTCACTTTGTCGAGCTCTCCTGTCACCCATAACTATCATATCCACACCATCATCCCATCATCATCATCCCGTCACCATCATCCCGTCACCATCATCCCATCACCATCATCCCATCACCATCATTCCACCACCATCATCCCATCATCATCATCCCGTCACCATCATCCCGTCACCATCATCCCATCACCATCATCCCATCACCATCATTCCATCACCATCATCCCATCACCATCATCCCATCACCATCATTCCATCACCATCATCCCATCACCATCATCCCATCACCATCATTCCATCACCATCATCCCATCACCATCATCCCATCACCATCGTTCCATCACCATCATCCCATCACCATCATCCCATCACCATCATTCCATCACCATCATCCCTTCACCATCATCCCATCACCACCATTATACCCTCACCACCATCATCCCATCACCGCCATCATACCATCACCATTATCACCATCCCGTCACCATCATACCATCACCATCATACCGTCACCATCATACCACTGTCATACCATCACCACCATCCTACCACCTTCATACTATCATCATCATACCTTTATCACCATCATATCACCACCACCATCATACCATCACCACCATCATACCATCATCATCATACCATCACCACCATCGTACCATCATCATCATACCATCACCACCATCATACCATCATCATCATACCATCACCACCATCGTACCATCATCATCATACCATCACCACCATCGTACCATCATCATCATACCATCACCACCATCGTACCATCATCATCATACCATCACCACCATCGTACTATCATCATCATACCATCTCCACCATCGTACCATCATCATCATACCATCACCACCATCGTACCATCATCATCATACCATCTCCACCATCGTACCATCACCATCATACCATCTCCACCATCATACCCTCACCACCATCATCCCATCACCGCCATCATACCATCACCATCACCACCATCATACCATCACCATCATACCATCACCATCATACCATCACCATCATACCATCACCATCATACCATCACCACAATCATACCATCACCATCATACCATCACCATCATACCATCACCATCATACCATCACCATCATACCATCACCACCATCATACCATCACCATCATACCATCACCATCATACCATCACCATCATACCATCACCATCATACCATCACCATCATACCATCACCATCATACCATCACCATCATACCATCACCACCATCATACCATCACCATCATACCATCACCATCATACCATCACCATCATACCATCACCATCATACCATCACCATCATACCATCACCATCATACCATCACCATCATACCATCACCATCATACCATCACCATCTTACCATCACCATCATACCATCACCATCATACCATCACCATCATACCATCACCATCATACCATCACCATCATACCATCACCATCATACCATCATCACTCTCCCCTCAGTCACTGTTCATCTCGTCATCATTCCGTGTTACACTTTTTTTATTTCTATTTGTCACTGGTGTCATTGTAGTGAGAGGAGCATCATGGGGGAGGGTGGGCGTGGTCAGGGAGTGAGGGTGGGCGTGGTCAGGGAGTGAGGGTGGGCGTGGTCAGAGAGTGAGGGTGGGCGTGGTCAGAGAGTGAGGGTGGGCATGGTCAGGGAGTGAGGGTGGGCGTGGTCAGGGAGTGAGGGTGGGCGTGGTCAGGGAGTGAGGGTGGGCGTGGTCAGAGAGTGAGGGTGGGCGTGGTCAGAGAGTGAGGGTGGGCATGGTCAGGGAGTGAGGGTGGGCGTGGTCAGGGAGTGAGGGTGGGCGTGGTCAGGGAGTGAGGGTGGGCATGGTCAGGGAGTGAGGGTGGGCGTGGTCAGAGAGTGAGGGTGGGCATGGTCAGGGAGTGAGGGTGGGCATGGTCAGGGAGTGAGGGTGGGCATGGTCAGGGAGTGAGGGTGGGCATGGTCAGGGAGTGAGGGTGGGCGTGGTCAGAGAGTGAGGGTGGGCATGGTCAGGGATTGAGGGTGGGCGTGGTCAGAGAGTGAGGGTGGGCATGGTCAGGGAGTGAGGGTGGGCGTGGTCAGAGAGTGAGGGTGGGCATGGTCAGGGAGTGAGGGTGGGCGTGGTCAGAGAGTGAGGGTGGGCATGGTCAGGGATTGAGGGTGGGCGTGGTCAGAGAGTGAGGGTGGGCATGGTCAGGGAGTGAGGGTGGGCGTGGTCAGAGAGTGAGGGTGGCCATGGTCAGGGAGTGAGGGTGGGCATGGTCAGGGAGTGAGGGTGGGCGTGGTCAGAGTGAGGGTGGCATGGTCAGGGATTGAGGGTGGTTGTGGTCAGGGAGTGAGGGTCGTTGTGGTCAGGGAGTGAGGGTGGGCGTGGTCAGGGAGTGAGGGTGGGCGTGGTCAAGTTTGCTAGGTTAGGCCAGCCAGTTAGGCGTTCTAAGTTAGGTCTATTAAACAAGGTTTGCTAGGTTAGGTCAGCTAAACAGGACCTCCTAGGCAAGGCAGGGAGAGGGAGAGTAAGAGAGAGGGCGAGCGAGCGAGCAAGAGAGAGAGAGAGAGAGAGAGAGAGAGAGAGAGAGAGAGAGAGAGAGAGAGAGAGAGAGAGAGAGGAGAGAGAGAGAGAAGAAAAGAGAGAGAAAGAAAGAAAAAAAGAGAGAGAGAGAGAGAGAGAGAGAGAGAGAGAGAGAGAGAGAGAGAGAGAGAAAGAGAGAAAGAAAGAAAAGAGGAGAGAGAGAGAGAGAGAGAGAGAGAGAGAGAGAGAGAGAGAGAGAGAGAGAAAAGGAGAGAGAGAGACGCTGGCTGAGTGGAGTGTGTATATGAAGGTTTTGGGGGAATTGTTGGTTAGTTTGCGTTCAAGGGATTAAGGAGAGAGGGTGGAGAGAAGGGAGGGAGGAATCGTAGAGGGAGGGTAGATGGGAGGGGAAACAGGGAGGAGTCGTGGAGGGTGGGAAGGAGTAGCGGAGGGAAGGGAGCAGGGAGGAGTCGTGGAAGGAGGGGAGCAGGGAGGAATAACACCCCACCGGTGGAGGGGAGGATTGGAGGGAGCAGTAGAACTCCCTCCTGATATATATTGTAGGAGGAAGGAAGAGATGGAAGGGGAGCAGGAGGGGTGATTACACAAGAGTGCGCACACAGCAAGCTGAGGGGAAACAGCCAGGGTAAGGGATGGGAGGGAAGAGGTTGTGAGGGGTGGTGGTGAAGAGTGGTGAGTAGTGGGGGTGATGGTTGAGGTGAGGGTGGGGTGGTGGGGTGATGGTTGAGGTGAGGGTGGGGTGGTGGGGTGATGGTTGAGGTGAGGGTGGGGGTGGTGGGGGGTGATGGTTGAGGTGAGGGGGTGGGGTGGGGGGGGTGATGGTTAAGGTGAGGGGGGGTGGTGAGGGTGATGGTTGAGGTGAGGGTGGGATGGTGGGGGATAATGGTTGAGGTGAGGGTGGGGTGATGGTGATGGTTGAGGTGAGGGTGGGTTGGTGGTGGAGATGGTTGAGATGAGGGTGGGGTGGTGGGGTGATGGTTGAGGTGAGGGTGGGTTGGTGGTGGAGATGGTTGAGATGAGGGTGGGGTGGTGGGGGTGATGGTTGAGGTGAGGGTGGGGTTGTTGGGGTGATGGTGGGTGTTGTTGAGGTGAGTGGTGGGGTGAAGGTGGGTGGTGGGGTGAGGGTGGGTAGTGGGGTGAGGTGGGTTGGTGGGGTGAGTGCTGATTCCATCATTGAACTGGTCACCCAGCAGTCCAAAGTTTAAATCACACTTAATCCCATCAAATAGTTGGCAAAATTAGTGTGGACGCTGTGGCCCTCTTGTCTGCCTGTGACCCAGTACACTGGTCACTGGCAACTTCCGCCAATCCCTTCCACTTCCTTCATTCCTTTCATTCCTCCATCCCCTCCATTCCTCATTTCCTTTCCTCTTCCCATGTAATGACTGTTGTGATGGGGATGGAGGGTGTGGGTGATGTGTGTTTTGTGGTGATGTGTGGTTGTGGTGGTGGTGTAGTGTGGTGATTGTGTTGTTGGGTGGTGTTGTTGTGGTGGTGTTGTTGTGGTGGGTGGTTGTGGGGGTGTTGTTGTGGTGTGTTGTTGTTGTGTGTGTTTTTGTGGTGGGTTTGTTTGTGGTGGGGTTGTTGTGGTGGTGTTGTTTTTTTGGGGGTGTGTCTGTTGTTGTGGTGGTGTTGTTGTGGTGGTGTTGTGTGGTGGTGTGTGTTGTTGGGTGGTGTGTTGGGTGGTGGTGTTGTGGTGGGTTTGTTGTGGTGGGGGTTGTTGTGGTGGGTTGTATGGTGGTGTGTGGTGGTTGGTGGTTTATTGTGGTGGTGTTGTTGTGGTGGTGGAGTTGTTGTGGTGGTGTTTGTTGTGGGGTGGTGTGTTGGTGTTGTTTGTGGTGGTGTTGTGGTGGGGTTTGTTTGTGGGTTGTTGTGGTGGTGTGTTGTTGTGGTGTGTGTGTTGGTGTGGTGGTGTTGTGGTGGTGTGGTTGTGGGTGTGGGTGTTGTTTGTGGTGGTGTTGTTGGTGGTGTGGTGTGTGGGGGTT